>JZKD02S1675123.1:534036-582355 GCA_000966675.3 Picea glauca | reverse complement strand
GATTGGTACTATGGCATACAAATTGGAGTTGCATGCATCTTCACGAGTACACCCAGTTTTCCATGTTTCATGCTTAAAGAAGGTTATAGGTGACAAGATCCCAATTCAAACTATAATTCCAGAACTTGATGAGGAAGGAAAAATCATATTGGAGCCTGAAGCCATCACTGACACAAGAAGTCGCTAGCTAAGGAATAGATCCATTTCAGAGTATCTCATTAAATGGAGGAAACTACTGGCTGAAGATTCCACTTGGGAAGATGAGTCTTTTATACAAAAGCATCTAGAGTTACTCAAGCGTTGTGGACAACACTTGTCTCAAGGGGAGGGGCATGTTAAGCCCTAAATAGTGGCACATTACCCCTTAATTGGGGCATATTACATTAGTAATGTTACTTTATTTATGTTGGCTTGGGTCCATTAGTTGTAATTGTACCTCCTAGTCTCCTATATATACCAATGAGACATTTTCATTTTGAATCATCTTGTATTGGGACATTTATGTAGGTATAAGGAGGTTGCCCCCTCAAAGGGGCTTATTATCTGAATTTCTCTCTTTTTCAAGGTATTGAGTACTTATTCTGAAGTTTGTCTATGCTATATTGATATTTGGTTCCTAAGAAGTAGTGTGGGTGATAACTCAAGCTTGATTTGCCTCCATACCTCAACCTACATCTAATTTTCTATGTTGAGCTTATATGACCTTACAATCCATCTCTCCTTAAGCATATCACAATACATCTAGATCATCTAGTTGAAATTGATCCCGAGTTCAACAGACCACCAAGTTCCTCTAATTAAATTATTGATCAAACAAATCGTACTTGTGACAAGGCTTTATAACTCTATTGTATTATCAAACCATATTAGTTTCCTACATAGGCCAAGTGCCAAAAAAATCCTTGGTTGGTAGACAACACTCTGTTTATATACTCCAACATCTAATTCCACTACTTTAAGTACCAATAATTCTACCTTTGAGGCAATGCGGGACATGGCTCCCCTTGGAGGTGGACTCCTAATCCATGCCTTAAAACCACAATAACATGTGTAAATCCCTTCTCAACCTTTCTCAACCTTTAGTAGGACCATAAATACAACTTCATTAGGATTTGTCACGATGTCATATGTGTCCAACTCCTATTCCTTGATGTATTCACACACATTGGTGCAACTATGCCCTACACACAATTTCTAATGTGCCATATATCCTACATCAATGGATGACCCTTGCAGCACCTTTTAGATGTTGACACTCAACCAAAATTGCTTCCTCAACTCCAAATTATTTGGCCATGTCAACATAATCTTACCATTCATAATCCCAATGCATCCTCTGTGAAAAGCGATCTACAAAGTTCACTAAATATGTGCTAGCTTCAATGATTAACTAATGGAAGTTTGCAACTCATACTAAATTTGCAATTTTCTCATTAAATGGTAATCTATCTTATCTCTTAGCTTGTATATCCATCACATTGTAAATCCATAACTTTCACATTGGAATCTAAACCACAACCATTTTTCTAGTTAGAGCTGTATTGCATCACATGTATTTACTCAATTAACCTACATATTTATGATTGAAATTAAATCTAATTGCGATCGAAGTCTGGTACTTTCACTTGCCATGAGTAAATTGTTTTTGCTCCCCTCCTCGTCCCACTATATGCATCTCGATCAATCTAGTCCCTTCGCCTGAGCACAACCCAACATCTTGCAGGTCTCCCAAAGCCCTTGGTGTCGGTTGCCATCGCTGGTGCAAGTTCAGTTGCGAGCTCATTTCGTATGGGTTTTAATTAAAAATTACACAAGCAACATATCCCTTAACCCACTCCAGCGTTGAAAACTTGAAATGTAATGGCAACCCTTCTTTTACTGGTTAAACCAAGGTGAGGAGATGGTATTTTCAGTCAAGGGTTCTAATGTAGAAATCACAGGGACGATGTTACCACAGAAATGTAGTGGGAGGCGGAGGCGGAGGCGGCATCAGCTGCTCTTTTGGTTTGTTGGGTTTGTGTTTCACCTCCACCATTACAAAGTTTTCGTCAAAACTAACCATACGAAGGCTAAAGCCAAGGGCAGGACTGACTGCCTTCCACCTCAACAAACGCTGATTGCGAATCGCAACTTTCATGCTATGGATATGGAGATTAACATGGACAGGGACACGGACGTATGCAGAGATATCAGATTGCTGTGTAAGGAGGGCCAATTGAAAGAGGCACTCCACCTGTTAAGATTTATGAGCCGACCCGATTTTTCGACATATTCTTCACTCTTGCACGCCTGTCTTAAATCGAAGGCTCTTCCAGAGGCCAAATTAGTCCATGCCCACATGATGATGATCGACACCAGATTTCAGGCAGACGTCATTACGGCAAGTAGACTTGTGAGCGTGTATGCCAAGTGCGGGAATCTGGTGAATGGTCGGCGAGTTTTAGCTGAGATTGTTCAACCAAATGCAATCTCGTGGAATGCCATGATCGCTGCTTATTCCAGGCATGGTCATGATGAGGAATCCTTGACATTGTTCTGCCAAATGCAGCAAACAGGTATTTCACCTGATCACTTCACCTTAGCCACTGTCCTATCAGCATGTGGCAGCTTGGAAGCCCTAAAATGGGGTAAGGAGATCCATGAAGCTGCCATTCGAAGTAGCTTTCAATCTGATGTCTTCGTGGGGAGTGCCCTTGTAGACATGTACATCAAATGCTACTACTTGGAGGATGCACGCAAGGTGTTTGACAGAATGCCTGTGAGAGATGTGGTTTCTTGGAATGCAATGATGGCGGGATATGCTCAGAATGGGCACGTCCATGAGGCCCTAAAGTTTTTTCAGGAAATGCCCGAGCAGAATGTCATATCATGGAATGTGATGATTGCAGGATATGCACAGAATGGGCATGTCGATGAGGCGTTGGAGCTGTTTCGAAAAATGCCGCAACGAGACATTGTCTCCTGGACTACAATGCTTGCAGGATTTGTACAAATCGGGCGTGTTGATGAAGCTGTAGAGCACTTTGAGAAAATGCCTGAACGAAATGTGGTCTCATGGAGCACGATGATTGCAGGGTATGCACAGAATGGACATGCAGACGAGGCCTTGGAACTTTACAAACAAATGCTATTGGCAGGTGTGAAGCCAAACCCAGTGACCTTTTCTGGGGTTCTCCCAGCATGTTCCAACTTGTCAGTTCTGAAAAATGGCAAACACGTACATGAAGACATAATTAGGAGAGGGTTTGAGTCTAATATCTTTCTCCGAAATGCCCTTATAGACATGTATGCCAAATGTGGAGAGATAGAGAACGCACAAAAGGTTTTTGACAAAATGAGTACACGAAATGTTGTTTCATGGACTGCAATGATTGTTGGATATGCCATTCACGGTTATGGCACTCAGGCCCTCCAAGCGTTTGAACAGATGCAACTCTCTGGCATAAAGCCAAATAATGTCACCTTAATTGGTGTTCTGTCTGCATGCTGCCATGCAGGCCTAGTAGATGATGGTTGGCAATATTTTAATGGCATGAGTGAAGTTTATAACATCACACCTACAGTGGAGCATTATTGTTGCATGGTTGACATTCTTGGCCGTGCAGGGCACCTGGATGCAGCACGGGACTTTATCACTAAAATGCCTATGCAGCCTGATGCTGCTGTGTGGAGGACTTTGCTTGGTGCTTGTAGACTCCATACTGATATTGCGCTAGCAGAACATGTGGTACAATACCTTATTGAGTTGGACTCTAAAAATGCTGCCCATTATGTGTTACTGTCAAACATCTACGCATCATCTGGTAGATGGGATGATGCCAAAAAAGTGCGAAAATTGATGAAAGACAGAAGAATAGAAAAGGCGCCAGGATGCAGTTGGATTGATATCAACAATAAAACATATTCTTTCCTTGTGGGAGACAGATCACACCCAGAAACACAGAAAATTTATGCAGTGTTGGAGACATTGTCTGCACAGATAAAGGAGGCAGGTTATGTGCCTAATACTGATTTTGTGCTTCATGATGTGGAAGAGGAACAAAAGGAACATATTATACATTACCATAGTGAGAAGTTGGCCATTGCATTTGGGCTCATCTCCGTACCTCCAGGGATGCCTATTCGGATTGTTAAGAATCTTCGAGTGTGTGGTGACTGCCACATTGCTACTAAATTCATCTCTAGAATTGTAGAACGTGAGATTATTGTGAGGGATGCTAACCGTTTCCATCATTTTAAGGATGGCCAGTGTTCTTGCGGCGATTATTGGTGATGATGAGATAATGGTCAAATGCATGTGAAAGTTATCAGTTATTGATAGATTGATAGGGTATGGCTAGAAAGATACTAAATTTTGATTACTACGAATAATATGATCACGATTCTGCTGAAACTTTTCTGGTTTTTTCATTAAGACTTCAAAGAAGAGCTTAGAAAACACTGCTTGCAGTCCAGATGAGTACATTCTGCTTTTACAGAACGATTAGGAAAGCACAATTCGAGTAACCGAAATAATTCTAGGACTACCAAATAGATAAGAGACTGACTTCTAAAACGCACATCATTTAATTGATAGCAGCCTTAAATGACAGAAGATCTGAACAAAAAAAGGTATTTAGCTTGTCAACGATATAAAGTAGCCACTAATTGAAGCATTCTTCAGAGGCGCATCAATCTTTCAGAAATCTCCAGCCAATTTGATCTTGCAAGGGCACCTTCTAGATTGGTGTTAATGGCAATGTAAAGTTGTCAAGATATCTTGTACTTGGTCAGAACATAGTGACACCTTTTCAATGTCATACATACTTCTATGAATTGATGACAGGGAATGCCTGGACGACCGAATACCCTGCTTACTTCAGCATCCATCTCTTCGCTTCAGCTGTCAATGAACAACTTCACAAAATCCTCTATATAAAATCCATCCTTAGCTTGTTATTTCAATGCAGCCTTACCAATGGAAATCTTCTGCAGCAGCACTGATGACTGGAAAATTAGTCACACATCATTCTATACCCCATCTCCTTCAACCACGATTCTATAATGAAAGGCTTCAGACTCTATTGCAAGTAATCCGATAGATCTCTGGTTTTCTCTGCCATGGTAGTCTTACATCAAATAACTTTGGGAAATGTAATGCCAAGATACAGGTTAGTTCTAATTATAAATATGCATTTCGAATATACCGACTCCAAGGTCCAGTTAAAGACTATTGAAGTGACCCAGTGTGAATGATTGATAAATTTCAAATATTAGCCATGCATGATGCTGCTTTGATTGGAGGGTGCCCGTAAGGAATGCGTTTAAATTAAAAATCCTAGGTTTTAATATCAATCGTTGCTTCAACCCAATAAACGTTGCCAATCATGCCAAGGTGATGCGAAATAGTGGCCTGATCAAGAAGCATCCATATCATGTCAGTAGTCAATTTCGATGAATTTACACTCCTATGGGCTGGCTACATGGCCTTTTGCCACCTGATAGAAGGGCGAGAGCTAATTGAATGCAGCCCTCTTAAAATAACCAACCTTGGTCTCTCACGGGTGATCTTTAATTTTGTTATGAAAGATCCCCGAGAGATTTCAATATGAAGTATTCTCCAGCGTTAAGCCCCATTATAGATTTTCTCAGATCTGTATAAGTAGAAAGGGAGAAACTATAGTGGCAGGGGTATGATAAAGGAGAGCTCATACCTAGAGGAATTAAATGACAGAAGACTTAAAAAGACACCAAGAGAAAATACATGGAGGGACAAACAAGCTCCCAAAAATAAGGATGAACAGTACTAAACTCGGAGCTCAATGGAACATTGTAACATCCCCAGCCACCAACCGGCCGGGCAATGCCACTACTCAGATGCTTTACTCAGCTCTGAAAAACATATTGTAACATCCCCAACTCTCCAAAGACCGGGTAATGCTACCATGCGGAATATAAACTTATATGATATATATGCATTTTAATGAATTTAAAACACTTAATCACAATAAACACAGAATTACTGCTACTAGTTCAGATTCAAACAAGATTAACAGTAAATCCACATGCAACGAAATACATGATAACATTCAAGCATTACAAAACATGCATAAAATACAAAATTAAGCACAACAATGATACTTATCTTTTGGCTGGAGTAATCCATTAACTGCGTGCAGACCTTCCACAAACCTCCCAGCCTTAGACCGCGCTACTCATCACTCACAACAATAGGTCACCCCCGAGATGGGACTAAACTCCATCGGGCAAGAGAATTCTAGGCTTGTCAAGGACAACAAAGAAGTTGCACAAAGCAATAGGAAGGATCTTTTATCCCAGGAGCCACTTATGCCCACAACACACAGACCCTCATTCCACACATGCCTGCTCCACCCCAGGAGGATACACCTTCACTAATGCAAGTCCATCAGCCAGTACACCTCCCTTACCTTGGGCTTCAGCAACAGGCTAGACCAGAAGTCTCAGAGTACTGCGGCTGCTATGAGACTCCCTTCTAGGAGAACTCACTTCCCAGCAAACTCTCTCACCTGGGAGAGTTTCTCACAGGCCTGACAACCTGCCTCTTCAACCAGTCTTCGACTCAGCTACAGTCAGTTACATATGACAGCAACAACAACAATAGGGAAAAACGGGTATGGCCACCCAAAAGACAATAGTCGAACACTAGGGCATATCAAGGCTCAGTAAGAAACAGCCAACGGTAGCAAGCCACACTCCGTCAAGGAACTATGTGGCCGCATCAACCAACAATTATGACATTACACTACTCAGACAACAGAAAACAACAACTCAAACACGGTTAAAGTACGAACTCGGCTCTGCAGGTGCGGATAGACTGGGTTCACTGAATCACACAAGTCAACTTCCCTTTCTGGTTTTCAGAGATGCGTGAGGGTATACAGAGGTCAGACGACGGAGGTCTCGAGTTCATATGCAAGATGGGAGAATGGCAGGACGAACCCCAACGCGGTTTGACCCAGGGGTTACTGATTCCAGATGTGCGTGAGGGGCGAAGATCGTTCACCCAAGTCTCACGGTTTCAGACAGAGGATGGGGAAGAATGACCAATGAACCCCCAACACAGTTGACGTTTCAGCTTTTAACTGCATGCACCCAGGTTGACACTTGTCTTCCTGAAGCTGCAT
This sequence comes from Picea glauca, assembly GCA_000966675.3. NCBI lineage: Eukaryota > Viridiplantae > Streptophyta > Pinopsida > Pinales > Pinaceae > Picea > Picea glauca. The sequence continues at coordinate 575,210 of JZKD02S1675123.1, read as the reverse complement.
GCGCTCCATTTAGCCTACGTCCCACTTTCCAAGAACTTAGGATGAAAAAAACATATCATGTTCACCTTAGTCTTTAGGAAATAATATTAAAATATTATTCCTCTAGAGGTAAGCCCCCCTAGCTTAGCCCTAGGCCCAAATACTTAGCCCCCTTTTCTTATCCTATCTAGTGAAGCTTAGTCCCCCATAACTCTTCTTCGTGGTCGGTCTACACATAGCAATGTTTATATTTTTATTAATGTTCTGCATAATTACATATACAAAAGTTAGGCTCATTGGCCTTGGCATCTTGCTCACCAGCCTAATAAACACAGAAGTCTTTCAACTTATATCCACTTGGCTCACCATCCTATAAGCAAAATTACAATTCAGAAGGGGCTCGGCCTTGGGGTATTACAATCCCCTCCCCTTATTTTTGCACTGTCCTCAGTGCAACTTATTTACAAAACAACAACAAGATTTCCAAAATCTTCAAAAAGATGCGGGTACTTTGCCCACATAGCATCTTCATGCTCCCATGTTGCGTCCTCAGGACCGTACTAGGTCCACTGAACTTTTACAAGCCCTATGGCTCGATTCTGGAGCTGCTTGCTTTTTCGGCCCAATATATGCACCAGATGCACCTGCAAGACGTCTTCTTGCTCCACCTGAATCACATTCCAATCGATTACATGATTAGCATCATGTATATATTTCTTAAGCAATGAAATATGAAACACATTATGTATAGTCATGGATGCAGGTAATGCAAGCAATATGCAACTAGTCCAATCCTTTCTAGGATTTCAAACGGTCCACAATATCTGGCTGCCAACTTGGAACAGATTCCCAGCCTCAGGGAGCTTCTATTGGCTTTCACTTTCAAGAAAACATGATCACCCACTTTAAACTCCCTGTGGGTCCTGTTCTTATCAACATAACTCTTCTTCCTGTCCCAGGCAACTTTAAATTTTGCTTAATCTTCAGCATTTATTCTTCAATTTCCTTGAGCAAATCTGGCCCAACCATTGCTCTATTAGCTGAGTTATCCCACCTTATTGGAGTGTTGCACTTTCTTTCGTAAAGCGCTTCAAACGGGCTCATCTTCAGTGATGCTTGATACCCATTGTTGTAGGCAAATTCTACCAAGTGTAGGTAGTCTTCCCATTTAGATGGTTTGTCCATCACATACATCCTTAACATGTCTTCTATCACTTGGTTCACCCTCTATGTTTGCCCATCAAACTCAGGATGATAAGTAGTGCTGAAGTTTAGATTTGTTTCGAACCCTTTGAATAACCCTTTCCAGAAATTTGACGTAAATTTCGAGTTTCTATCAGACACAATTGTCTTGGGAACCCCTGCGACCACGGGCTTTAACCAAGCGCTAGATCGATAGACGCTTAATCAGGACTTCGAGTTCTGAAGTCTTCATAATACATCACAACAGACTCTCGGAGTTCCGAATAAATGAACTCGCGAAGTAGGGTGGATCAACAGTCCACGTCTACCCAGCATCCAACGGCTGACACTCGCTATGGACTTCCATCATCGAAGCTTCGGAACTTCGAAGCTTCGGAGCTTCGGGACTTCAGGCTCTAGAAGCTTTCATGCTTGCTTCCTTCCAATCTCGTGACTTCCGAACTCTCGACTTCCGTATTCTTCGGGCCCACATAGTACAACTCTCACCAACTAAGGCATTGGCACATGGTAAGCCTAGGAAGGTCCACGTCTCCCCAAGCGACGTCATCCGACCCCACCACGTCTACCCTTTTACTTCGAAACTTCAGGCTTTAGAAGTTTATGCATCAGCACATTCCCCTTCTCCCAATTGCCACAGTTCCGAACTCTCCCTAGATAATCGACGGTCCTTATCTATCCCGCAACCAACGGTCGAGATCCACTTCGCGATTCCTTGCTTCGAAGGTGTTCACCTCTCTTCACTTCCAATTTTTCGATTTTGCGAATTCCGAAGGGTTCTCATGACTAACCCATGCATGACTTCTCAAGATCCAATGGTCAAGCTCTCCCTTCAGATCTATGGTGTAGATCTCTTCCGGGACCTCAGAGCTTCGAACTTCGAAAGTTTGTGCCTCAGCGCACCCCACTTCTCCCGATTGCCGAACTCTGAACATACGATCTGCCATGAAATCTAACGGTCATACTTCTTCCCAAATCTACGGTGTAGATCTCTCCTCCGACTTCGGAGTTTTAGAGCCTCGGCCTTTCTCATCGTTTGCATCCCACTTCACCAAAATCGCGAAGTCCGAAGGGCTTTCGGGTTAACCCTTCTGTGCTTTCTCCAGATCTGACGGCTGTGAAGGCTTCCCTTTCTCCCGAATAGGTCCTATGACTAGCATTACTCTGTTGTAATACCCCAAGACTAAGCCCCTGTTGAAATGTAAATTTTTCTATAGGCTGGTGAGTCGAGTGGTTATAAGCTGAGAGGCTTATGTGTTTATTAGGCTAGTGAGCCAGATGCCAAGGCCAGGACCCTGATTTTGTATATGTAATCATGCAGATTATTAATAAAATATAAACATCGCTGCATGTAGACCGACCAGGAAGAAAGAGTGATGGGGGACTAAGCTTCCACAAGGCTAGGTAAGGGAGAGGGGGTTGAAAGGTTGGAAGAGGGGATAAGCTTGAGGGCTTAAGTCTTTGAGATAATAATTTATTATTATTCCAAAGTGGTGTGAAAGGTATTTTTTTTATCCTAAGTTCATGGAAAAGGGAACGCATACTTGATGGAGTGTATGTAGCTTCATGGGCGACATGTGTCAGCCCAGGCACATGCAATTTAACCCAAGAATTGAGTCGTGATGGGGGTTCGACCTCCTATCTTTCCATCCTCCGTCTGATCTCACGAGTGTCCATCTTTGACCTATGTAATTTTCCTTGTTGCACACCCGGAAACCAATGGAAAATCCGTGGGCCGTCCTGTGCCTTCTGTGGAACCCGATGCACCTGGGTAGTCACCTAAGTGTGTCGCGTCTTAGCGTCTGACTGTTGTCGTTTTGGGAGTCCATACCCATTTTCCCAGTTGTCTGTGGTGGTCACGCCTATCCTTGAATGAGTGTGACTTGCTCTCGTTGTCTGTTCCTTGTTGAGCCTTGTTGTTGTGTCTCCACTATGTTGGAACTGAGTTGAAGAGGCAAGTTGTCAGGCCTGTGAGCAACTCTCTCCAGGTAAGAGAGTGTACTGAGGAGGTGAGATCTCCTGGAAGGGGTCCTGTAGTTGCTACAGAGCTTTGAGAATTCCGGTCCAGCCTGTTGCTGAAGCACAAGGCAAGGGAAGTGAAGCAGCCGATGGACTGTAGGACAGTGAAGGTGTATACTCCTGGGGTGGGACAGACATGTGGGGAATGAGAGTCTGTGAGCAGTGGGCGCAAGTGACTCCTGGGAGAGAATCCTTCCTCTGTAACTGTGTGACTTCCCTATTGACCTTGCCTAGCCTAGGAATCTCTTGCCGGTGGAGCTTAGTCCCAGCTCAAGGGTGACCTATTGCTAAGAGTGATGAGTAGCACGGTCTAAGACTGGGAGGTTCGTTGAAGGTCTTCACACAGTTGGTGGTGTTACCCATCATTCTAAAAGATAAGTATCAGTTTGTGCTTAATTTATATGTTTTGCATGTTTGTGATGATTATATGTTAGCATGAATTCTGTTGCGTAAATGAATTATTGTTAATTCCATTAATTCTGTATGGTAGCAGAAATTATGTGTTTACTCTATGTTAAGTCATTTAACTTTATTTAAATGCATACTATATAAGTGTTATTCCGCGGTAGCATTGCCCCAGCCATGGGTTGAGGCACGAGTAATGTTAGAGTTTGGTATCAGAGTTAAGTGAGACTCTGAATCGTGGCATTGGCCCGGTGACCTGATGGTGGTTGGGCAAAAAATGATTGAGTTAAGGGTGTTTTGGTAGCATTGCCCGGCCCGATGGCGGCTAGGAATGTTACATTTTGGTATCAAAGCCAAGAGTTTCAACGCTGACCCTGGATGGGTCGGAGAAGTGGTCTTTGGACCCAAGGTTTCGAGTGGAAATTGTGCTAGGAGGAACCAATTTTGGACCTCAGAAGCATTCATGAGAGCCAAGGGGTTACTTGGTCTTGTTACGAAGCTCAGGAGGATTAGCGGTAGAATAAAACCGCAGCCGGCATGGTATTTGGCCAGAGAGAGAGAGAGAGAGAGAGAGAGAGAGAGCTCAACACTTGGGGTGTGGGAGCCGTAGGATCTGTTCAGAAGAAAAGGAAAAAAAAACCTTTACGACCGTCAGATCTGGAAAAAACGCAGAAGGGTTAACCTGGAATCCCTTCGGACTTCACGACATAGGAGAAGCTTGATGCAAAGATATGAGAAAGGCTAAAAACCAAAGCGTCGAAGTCCTGAAGGAGATCTACACCGTAGATATGGAAAGAAGTCTCACCGTTAGATCTTGAAAATTCGTGCACAGGTTAATTGCGAGAACCCTTCGGAATTCGCAAAATCGAGAGATTGGAAGGGAAGGGAGGTGAACACTCCCGAAGTGAGGAATCGCGAAGTGAATCTCAACCATTGGAGGTGGGAGAGATGAGGATCGTCGATTATCCAGGGAGAGTTCAGGACCGCGATAATTGGGAGAAGGGGAAAGTGTTGATGCACCAACTCCCGAAATCCAAAGTTTTGAAGTGAAAGAGTAGACGTGGTGGGGCCGGATGATGTTGCCTGGTGTGACGTGGACCTTCCTAAGCGTACCACGTGCCATCGCCTTAGTCAGTGACAGTTGTACTATGTGGGCTTGGAGGATAGAGAAGTCGAAAGTTCATAAGTCGCGAGATTGAAAGGGAAGCAAGCGGGAGAGCTTCCGGAAACCGAAGTCCCGAAGCTCTAAAGTTTCGAAGCTCTGAAGTCCCGAAGCTCCGAAATCCCGAAGCTTCATTGACAGAGGTTCCATAGTGTGTGTCTACAGTAGGATGTTGGGTAGACGTGGACGGTTGATCCGCCTTACTTCGCGAGTTCGCTAATTCAAATTCCGAGAGATTGTCGTATTGCGCTTTGAAATTTTCCGAAGGTCGAAGACCCGTGTAGCACCTTTTTACCTAGCGCTTGGTCACGCCTGTGATCACGTGGGTTGAGGCCTAAAAAAAGGGGGCTATCGCCCGAAAATTATTACAGAGCAGAGCAGAGCTCGAAAATTTCATGAAATCTGAACGTTTTTAGATTTGTTTATGAATGTTGAGGGATTGTTAAGGAATAATGGCCTGAAAAATTTCGGTTGTCTGCACGTGTGTTGTAGAAGTTTAGCAAGTGCTAGAACCGATTAGAGTTGCCACTGAGCGCAAAGAAATGGAAGAGACACAGATTGCTTCCAATTCAGAGAATGATATAAAATGGATGGACGTCCATTTGGGAATTGAAGGTCGAACTCCAATGGGCATGGAGAAGAGTTGGATAAGAAAGGGCATATGATGAAAATCATTGAAAGATTACAGAAAGATGTCCAAACTCACTGAGCAGATAGCAGAAAGCTCATGAAAGCTAAGGAAAAACAGAGAGAATTCAACTTAAAGTTGATGAAGAGTCTAGAAAGGATCGAAAAGAAATTGGATAAGGAGAGTGACTCAAGAAAAACATGGAGTCTCAAAATCCCTGAGAAGAAAAGAAGCTCAAGAAGTGTTAGCAGACATCGTCGTCACTCCCCGAAACATTCCAATACAGAGGTACGCAGAAGTTCAAGCCCATCTCCTACCAGAAAACATAGGAGATCTGGAGTGGATGAACTGAAGGGCGAGATGAAGAAGATTAAGCCTCCCACGTTTGATGGAGAGCACCAAAAGGAGGAAGATGCTGAGACATGGCTTCTTGGCATGAGGAAATACTTCAAATTGCATAATTATTCCTCTCATGCAAAAGGAAGAATTGTGTTACACATCAAAATTACACACTTCAATGACGACTCACTGTCATTATCGCAAGTGTCGCAAATGTCGCAAAAATCATATTGTCGTCTCACCAGTGTCGCACTGCGAACGACAACATAAAGACACTTGAGACACCCTCTAAGACTGGTTAAAAGAAGGATATGTCATTTGACGAAGAGTACAAAGATTTTTCCTTGAGAATGACCACTTGAAAATCACTTTTGAAGGACAGTTCTCCCCTACCCACTAGCAGGGAGCGCTAGCGCTCCTTGCCCTCCTTTGGGGGAGCGTTGCAACGCTCTATGCACCAGTCTGGGGGAGCGTTGTGTTGTTGAGGAAATCAGGGGAAGATCCCTCTTATCTCTAAAGTCAGTTTGATTCAAATATGAGGTCAAGGTTGGATCTTAGGGAGGATCCACAGTTGATGGAGAAAGATCATCAACCTATCTCAATAATCTCTAAGGTGGTTAGGCCTCTCCAAGCCTATATAAGGAGGCCTCCTCATGGTGAAAGGGAGACAAATTGAAGGCATCAAACTTATGATCTCATAAGGAAGATAATCAATGAAGCATAGTTTTTTTGTGTGTGGATCGTTTGAGCAAGGGGTTGGACAAGGAGAGCTTGGTGAGGTTGTTGTATCTGCATCTACAGTTGTAAGCAATTTGCTTTGTTTTCATTAATATATATATATGTGTGTGTGTGTGTGTGTGTGTGTGTGTGCTTGGTTTGTTTCCTTTAAGTTTGTGTATGTTTCATGAACTTGTTTCTTTTGATAGATTTATTTTGAAGCTAATCATGGTAAAATAGGAAGTATGTTTTGTCGTTGTTTCTCATTGGATTGCAGGACCTTCTGAAGAGCCTGGAGATCAATATCAGCCTGGATCGATCAAGGACAAATGTCATTAAAGGTATTTATACTCCTTTCTTGTTCTTCCTTGACTATTTTAGCTTCATTAGAAGGAATTTCAGTGTCCAACATTAGCACCTTTCTGTCTTGGTTATAGGGGTCTAGATCCAAGAGAAAGTTCACCCGTCCACAGGGGGATTTTCCTGTAACAGAAATTGGTGACTCCACTGGGGAACAAATCTTTCAGTTTTGGTTTCCTTCATTGGTCTTGTTTTTGTCATTTTCTCACTTTTAGATCTTATTCATTCTATGTTTATGGTTCTTAGATGTATTGATTGGCTCCTGGATTCATCCCATACACACTGAATTTCATAATTTTCTTGAGTTTTTTGAGTTCTAGGCAAGTTTATGATTTTCTCAGAGGCTAGCGCTCCCCTGCCTCTACATCCAGAGCGATAGCACTCCCTTGCAAGCTCCCACAAAGTGTTCCAACGCTCTGGTTCCCTTGACACTAGAGTGTTGGTCTTTTTCTTCTAAAAAACCTTTTGGGAATCCATATCTGAGTGTAGTTTTTGTTGATTCATATAATCAGGGTTATCACTATCTCAATGTGTCTTTGTTTTAGCCTCCAACCACTTGATTTCTAAGAATTGATGATGTTTTGTTTGGATTTTTGACATCTCTCTTTTTTACTTTGAGTCACTCTTCTTATTTGAGATTTGGAGTCGATCTACTGCTTTCTCATTTATCTGATTGTTTGAAAGTTGTTGTAAGAAAATTCAGAGATCTATGTATGGTTCCATTTGATCATTGAGGTCATTTCTCCCAAGAAATTCCTCTTGTTTGAGTTTTTGGTTTTGTTTTTGCAAGTTTGGTTTTGTTTTTGCTTCTTACTTGATCATGGTGAGGGTGTCTTTTTGTTTGTATGATGATTCCTTTGAGTTGCTTAAAATTTGCAAAGAACAAAGTTTGAATGGCATAAGAAGTTTTGAATCAAGTTGATTTTAATTCATATTCAAACAAAGAAGATAGTTGCATTCTTTCTTTTGGGTAGTGAAACTAGCTTGCATTTGAAGTAGCGAAATTGCATGGTTTTTGGCATTTTTTGGTCTTGAATCCTTAAAAAAATTTCCCCTCATGGCCCAGGGGGGGCCAAGAATCATGTATTGGTGTACAGTCTCTTTGACTCACTTCTTGAAGATCTTGACATTAATGAGTTTGATAAAAAATTTGGGACATTATGCATTTGGGAATGATAAAAGTTTTCTCATTCTTGTAATATAGCTTTCATCGAAGTCAAATATTTGCATTCTCATTTCTTTGCGTTGTTTAGATTCGGTCAAAACATCAATTAATCCACGTCATTCTCCTCTTGAGTAAACAACAACCACTAAAATCAACACTAAAATAAAAATTATTTGACATTTTTACATTTTCTGGTAGCGAACCTACATTAGCTTAAGGTGTAGAGATTTGGAATAGGTGTGAAGGATAACTTTCCAAAGCTGTCAAACAAACTTACCATCTTGTGATAGGGAGAGAAAATCCAATTTCCGTATAAGCTTTTTGGGATCCCCCTCTCACACAGGGGTTACGCATAAGGTCGTGTTCGGGAGAGTTATGGATATTATCCCTCCGTGGTTCAACCGTTCGTAGTAGTCAGATCGTATATTGGGGGTTTTTCTTGAGGTTTAACTGTATTCATTTGGTCTCGGTGCTTTGTGAATTCCGAATCCGTTCGGGGTCCTCTGGAGTTCTACCGGTCCACTTGTCCTTGGTTCTCTCAAAGGATTTTGGACTTGTTATCCTACCCATACGTTCGGACTAGACTATCGATTGTACCTGCCCAAGAGATGACTACGAATTGGTGACCTTAGTAGCCATAATCTTTAGGGTATTTACAGAAGGTGACGGTGAAGGGAAGTCTTCACTATACATAGAACATATGTTGGTCAAACTCACTCAGGATCCTTGGAGGATAAATCCACGTTTACTGTGTGGAATCTTGCACCAAGACATAAGTCCGTTAAGCAAGTCGCCAATGTAATTGATCCACCCACTCTATCCCAACCCCTTCCTATATTGATCTCGCGATGTTGGATTTCATCACCAACTAGTGATTTCATTGTGGGAAGGTTTTTGTTTGCTTCTCAGATTTGTAGCGTGTGTTGTTTGTTTTACTTAGTGGAACTTAGGTCGAGTCAGTGTTAATGGCATCAACTCCTGGGAGTACCAATGGAGGAACCCCTTTTCCTGGGGAACCTTTCACCTTTCCTTCTGTTGGAAACATTGGTCCTCCGTGCATTGCCACATTGAGTCTTCTGGGACTCACGATCGGATTACCGGTTTGGTTGTTCCCCACTTCGGTGATCTCAAATATTCCCAGTGCTTCGAATGAACCAAGTGATTTAGATGTAAGCACACCACACACACATCAACCTCATGTTTAATTTTCGGCTTCTTCACCCATTAAGTCTCTTTCCGACCTTTCTCCTTTTTCACCTAGTAAAAGATCTAAAGAAAGTAGCCAGATTGATAAGAAGAAGAAGAAACAGAAATAGAAGAAGAAAAAGAACCTGAAAAGGACCAAGGCTCCAACCACATCAGATATTGGATCCAAGAAACCAACTACTGTTAATCGTACTGGGAGTGTTGATGAGGTCAACAAGATTAAAACAAAGAATATGAAACCCAAATTCCCTTGCAGTATTTGTAAATATGACCACTTTCTGAGGGATTTCTCTGGTCTTCCCAAGGTCTTAGAAATGTGGTCTTCCACGTCATCGGCCCCTGTTAGACATGTTGGTGACACCCCGTCAACTAGTGATGTTAAAGTTGGTAAGAAGAAGAAAACTGTCAAATTTCCTTGCATGTTATGCGAAGGTGATCATTACTCTCACCTTTGTCTTCATATGGACGAGGTTTCTTCTCTTTTGGAAAAGATTCAACTTCCCTTTGGTTATCATAATATTTCTCCCAACCCATCATTAGTTGATGGACTGGTCAATCCGATTCCATCCCCGGTCAGTCCGGTTGATCAGGTGGTCAATCTACTTTCATCCTCTATTGAACCACAAACACAAGTAGTTGATCCAATTCTGTCATCGATCAACCCCACTCTTCATCTAAAGAGTGAAACCCAAGTGGTCGATCCAGTTTCTCCATCGATCGATCCCACCCTTCATCTAAAGAGTGCCAAAGTGGTTTCTCCAGTTACATCATCGATCAATCCCACTCCTCATTTGAGGAGTGCCAAAGTGGTTGCTCCTGTTACATCATCAGTCAATCCCACTCCTCCTCTGAAGAGTGCCAAAGTGATTGCTCCGGTTACATCATCGGTCAATCCCACTCCTCCTCTGAAGAGTGTCAAAGTGATCACTCCAGTTACATCATCAGTCGATCCCACTCTTCATCTAAAGAGTGAACCCAGAGTGGTCACTTCAATTACACAATTCGTTGACCTCATTCTCCCCTTGGAGAATAAAACCCAAGTGGTCAATCTGATCCCATCATCGGTTGATCCTACTCTCTCTCTAAAGAGTAAACCCAATACTGCCCATGTTTTTCTTGTTGATACATAATCTACCATGCGGGGGGGCATTCCTCCTCCTCCCGTGAAACACCCTCCAAGTAATGAGGCCATCTGTTTTGATTGGGGTGCGTTAACTGGACCTCGTATTCCCTCTCACATTCCTTTCAAGATTACAGTACAGGTTTGTGGTCGGGTTGTTCCTTAGACATTGATAGATGAAGGTTCGTCAATTAGTATTTTGTCCTCTATTGCTTGGAAAGCTTTGGGTTATCCTCAGCTTGCGCCTGTTACCCAGACTCTGTTCTATTTTAACAGAAGAAACAGTCACCCTTTAGGAGTCCTTCCTCAGTTTCCTGTAACTTTGGGAAGGAAAATTGTCTTTATTGATGTTATGGTAGTCAAGGACCCCTTGGATTTTGATTTATTCCTTAGGCGAGATTATGTCTATGCTATGAAAGCTATTGTGTCCACTCTTTTTCATGTGATATATTTCCCTCACAAATAAATAATTGTTGTTATTGATCAACTTTCATGCGTTGGTCCTGACTTGATTACCAACCCAATGACCTCCCTAAGCGGTTCTTATATGCAGACAGTATCGCCCCCACCATAGGTCAATTATGTGGTGTTGTCTCCCATGACTTCAACTTCCGATGACTTAGATCCAGTAGTTGACATGGTGATATCTTCGATAAGGTATTTAGAGCTTGATATCCTTACCCCCGTCACGGCCCTCGACATGTGTTCCTTCTAGAGCATTGTTCTTCCATCCAGTGAAGATCTCTTGGAAGCCATGAACGAGTTTTGTCCCTTGACATGGTTTCCTTCAAGAGCATTATCCTCTTGGAAACCATGATCCAAAAGAGGTTACGAGCATAGTTTTTGTCTCTATAGCAAGCTCGTTAAAAAATGAAACAGATATCTGGGGATTGAACCCAGAGCCTTGAGCATAGTTTTTCTTCTTTGTGGCAAGCTTGTTTAAAAAATAAAACAAAAGCTTGAGCATAGTTTTGCTTCTTTGTGGCAAGCTCGTTAAAAAATGAAACATAAGTCTTGAGCATAGTTATTTTCCTATGTCAAGATCGTTAAAAAATGAAACAGTCACCTCTCCCATTGAGTCGAGTCTTTTGTTAGGTCTCATTTTTTAACCTTCATTTCATCCATCTGTATCATTTTTCTCCATCTAGTACAGAAATTGGTGACAACCTCAAAGTCGGTGAATGCATTGAAGCTTGGGGGGGGCATGTCTCTAGCCTTTGATGATCATTCTGGAGTTAAGCCACTAGTTTTTCAAGCTGGGGGCAGAGTACCAACCATCCATGGGTATCCCTACCTTTGGAAACTACATTGGGAATTTACAAGCATAAGTTTAATTTTGTTTCAAGCTTGTGTAAAAATGAAACCAATACCGAGCTTAGTCTTTGTTATTTCTTATGCTTGTAAATACATGAGAATGTAACCGAGTATAATTTTATCACTTTTTCTGACTCATAAATGTTATACGAAAAAGAAACCCCCTGGAGTCTCCTTTAAGTTGTTTTCAGACTCAAAATTTGAAAAGATTGTCGAGTGATCTTCCTTCCTTTCCCACTCATTAAAAGGTTTGAAAGGGCATCTTTCGAGTGATAATTTATCTCTTTTTCAGCCTCGCAAGACTAACATTATGAAAAAGGACAACACTGGAGTCGTCTTTAAGTTCTTTTCAGACTCTCTAAACATGAAAAATCACTGAGTTTACCTTCTTTAGACTCGTTAAAAAAATATACATTGAAGGGCCCATACGGGACCGAACCCTTACTTCTTTCAGTTCGTTAAACAAAGGAAGAGGGACTTACCGAAGGTGAGTTATATCGAGCATGTGTTACCCTCCTCGAGCTCATTAAATTAAAAAGAGGTACTCGTCTATCTGGATGGGGGGGAATTTTGAAGGAAACAAGCCAAGAAGTTTTTGAAAACATCACAAGTCACTCTTACGGTCGCCCTTGAACAGGACACTTTGTCTTTGCATACATTTTAATCCGCTAAACCTCTGCACTGAACCAATCCTCTGAGTTTCCTTACTCCTTTGGGTCACTCGACGAAAGTCACAGTGTCCACTACATTATCATGTTTTGGTCCATGTCGTGTTTCTGTTGTTATGCCTCAGTGTTCAAGGGAAGTATCTTCCTCGAGAGTCAACCATCACAAATTTTATGTTTCAATACCCATGTCAGTCCATGTTCATTTGATCCACCAACTTACATATCTACGTCAGTTTTGTGTTGTTGATGGGGGAATACATCAAGTCCCTCCCTCAACGAGTCTGTTCCTATCGACTTCAACACATCATCCAGGAACTAGACTTAGAAACCAGTTAGTACCTTGGGACTTGCATGCCTCAATGGCAGGCCTCCTTGCTTCCGACAGTGGGTTTACATTATTGACCCATGATCGGGTGATTCCATGAATGTTCAACTTCAACATATCTAGTCACATTCGATGTATTGTACTAGGGTACCTTGGGAGTCATTGACATCAATGGTGATTTCTCTCGCGCTTGTTAATGGTTTACCTCATTGACCAGTAATCAAGTGGTTTCTACCGTGTTCGAAATAAAAACATATATTCACATGGTTATATTCGTATCACATTGGGATCGGTAGGAAGACCCTGGGTTGAGTGTTCACTCTAATATCTACTTTACCCAGGTTGTGAATGGAGATCATTTGAGTACATTGATATATATACTGTCACATAGATCCACTTTGTATTGGTCTGTGGTTATGTTTTGTCATCTCGTATATCCACTTTGTATTTCTCATGGCTATGATCAGTTAAGGTCATGGAAGTATAAATCCACAGTGTATCTTTGGTGGCTATACTCTTTAGTCAATATGATTATGGATCTGCAATGTATTTGATGGCAGTCATACCTTGAAAGTCTTTTATCACTCAAGCATAGGTATGTATGTCTTGGGTTTGAAACATATCATAACATTTGTCTGATGGTTGTATGAAGCTTCTACCAGGTTCTCCGAGTCCATACCCTTGCTTCGAAAGGTCTACAAAGTACTCTAGTCATCATTTTCCTTCTTCTAACTTCGCACTTTGGGGGGAAATATGTTACACATCAAAATTACACACTTCAATGATGACTCATTGTCATTATCGCAAGTGTTGCAAGTGTCGCAAAAATCATATTGTCATCCCATCGGTGTCACACCGCGAACGACAACATAAAGACACTTGAGACGCCCTCTAAGACTGGTTAAAAGAAGAATATGTCATTTGACAAAGAGTACAAAGATTTTGCCTTGAGAAAGACCACTTGAAAATCACTTTTGAAGGGCAGCGCTCCCCTACCCACTAGTAGGGAGTGCTAGCGCTCATTTCCCTCCTTTGGGGGAGTGTTACAATGCTCTGTGCACCATGTTGGGGGAGCATTGTGCTGTTGAGGAAATCAGGGGAAGATCCCCCTTATCTGTGAAGTCAGTTTGATTCGAATCTGAGGTCAAGGCTGGATCTTAGGGAGGATCCAAAACTGATGGAGAAAGATCCTCAACCTATCCCAAGAATATCTAGGGTGGTTAGGGATCTCCAAGCCTATATAAGGAGGCCTCCTCGTGGTGAAAGGGAGACAAATTGAAGGCATCAAACTTATGATCTCATAAGGGAGCTAATCAGTGAAGCATAGCATTTTTGTTTGTGGATCATTTGAGAAAGGGGTTGGACAAGGAGAGCTTGGTGAGGTTGTTGCATCTGCATCTACAGTTGTAAGCACTTTGCTTTGTTTTCATTAATATATATATATATATATATATATATATATTTGCTTGGCCTCTTTCCTTTAAGTTTGTGTATGTTTCATGAACTTTTTTCTTTTGATAGATCTATTTTGAAGCTAATCATGGTAGAATAGGAAGTATGTTTTTTCATTGTGCTCATTGGGTTGCAGGACTTTCTGAAGAGCTTGGAGATCAAGATCAGCCTGGATCAAGCAGGGACAAACGTCATTAAAGGTATTTATACTACTGTCTTCTTCTTCCTTGACTAGTTTAGCTTCATTAGAAGGAATGTCAGTGTCCAACATTAGCACCTTTCTGTCTTGGTTATAGGGGTCTAGATCCAAGAGGAAGTTTACTTGTCCGCAGGGAGATTTTCCTGTAACAAAATGCGATGTATCAACTTAAAGGAAAAGCATCCATGTGGTGGGATCAGCATGTGCAGGTGCAACACATTAGAGAGAAATATGTTACTTGGAAGGAATTCAAGAAGTATTTTGAAAAAAAATACTTGACTAAGAGATACTATGATAGAAAGATGAAAGAGTTCTTTGAACTCAAGCTAGGCAGCATGTCCATTGATGAATGCAAACGAAATTTCTTCGAGTTGTTGAAATATGTATCGTTCATCAAAGATGAGATTGTCAAAATTCAGAGGTATCTAAGTGGATTGCCACCTTACATTGGTGACAAGATTCAGTATGATGACCCTAATACTATGGAAGAAACGATAAGGAGGGTGAAATGCTTATATGAACAACAAGGTGAAAAGCCTACTTTTCGGAAGGCTTGGAATGACTAGAAGAAGTTTAAGAAAGAGCAGAGGCAGAAGGGAAACAAACCTTCCTTTTTCAGAAACAGTCCTTAGGGACAACCATCTTTTAGAGATCCCAGGAAGGCTGAAGTGGGTGGGAAAATGCCAAGACTGCCACCTATGGAATGTTGGGGTTGTAAAGGAAATCATAGGTACAAAGACTACCCCCACAAAAATTACAGTGAAAATTGTTCACCATGTTTAACAGGCTGAAACAATGGAGGACATGGGCAATAGAATTCCATGGATCTACGCAGCCCTGGACAAAAAGCAAGCTGAGTTTCGGTAGCACATGATTGAAGTGGAAGGTATGATCAACAAACATACCTTTACTATTTTAATTGAATCAGGGGCTAGCCATAGTTATATAGATCCTAGAGTGGTGGAAAGTTTGTAATTGTTGAGAAGCAAGAATGAGAAATCTTGGCTAGTGCAGCTGGCTACAAGAACCAAGAGAAGGGTTACATAATTGGTTAAGTCTTGTCCGTTGGACATGAATGGACTGAGCACAAGGGACGAATTGAACATTTTGCCTTTAGGTTCTTATGACTATCTAATTGGGATGGATTGGTTGGACCAACACCATGCCATCTTGGAATGTCGTAATAAGGCATTCAGTTGCCTAGATGAGGAGGGAAATCAGAAAACAGTCCAAGGAATTCCTATAGTTGTTGTTGTCAGATAAATATCAGCAATGCATCTGGAGAAGTGCATCAGGAAAGGTTGTCAGTTATTTACAACCCACATGGAGGAAGCACATAAGGATAAGGTGTCAGGTATCGAATACCATGCGGTACTAAAGGATTTTGAGGATATATTTCAGGAGGTACCCAGACTACCTCCAAAAAGAGATATTGACTTCTCTGTAAACTTGATTCCTGAAGCAGCGCCAGTGTCGAAAGATCCTTACAGAATGAGTACACCGGAGCTGAAAGAACTGCAATTGCAGCTTGAGGAGCTCCTGAGGAAGGGGTATATACACCCAAGTGTGTCACCTTGGGGTGCCTCGGTCCTGTTCATGAAGAAGAAAGATGGGAAATTGAGATTGTGTATCGATTTCAGACAATTGAAAAAAGTATCTGTAAAGAACAAATATCCTCTGCAGAGGATTGATGACCTCTTTGATCAATTGAAGGATGTGAAAATATTTTTGAAGATAGACCTCAGGTCAGGATATCACCAGGTAAGGATAAAGGATGAAGACATCAGTAAGACCGCCTTTAGAACAAGGTATGGTCATTACGAGTTCACAGTGGTTCCATTTGGGTTGTCAAAAGTACCTGATGTCTTCATGTGTTTAATGAATGGTGTATTCAGGGACTATCTAGACAAGTTTGTCATAGTCTTCCTAGATGACATTCTGGTGTACTCCAAGTCGGAGGAAGAGCATGAAAAAAATATGAGGATGGTGTTGCGGGTGCTAAGAGAGCACCAATTGTATGCCAAGTTGAGAAAATGCTCGTTTTATCAGGAGTAGATCCATTACTTGGGGCATATTATTTCGAAGCATGGGATAATTGTAGATCCTGAGAAGATTGAGGCCATCAGAGAATGGTCATCACCAAAGAATGTGACGGAAGTCAGATCCTTTATGAGTCTAGCTGGCTATTATAGAAGATTCATTGCAGGTTTCTCAAGGATAGCTCACCCTATCACTTCCTTGCAAAGGAAGGAGAAGAAGTTTCAGTGGACAAAAGAATGTGAGAGAAGCTTCCAGCGATTGAAGTAGTTGTTAACCAGTGCTCCAATCCTGAAGATTGCAGATCCAAATGAAGAATTCGTAGTATGCACAGATGCATGCAAAGAAGGACTGGGAGGAGTCCTCAATCAAAATGGATTCGTAATTTGTTATGAATCCATAAAGTTGAAAGAGCACAAAAGGAACTATGCAACTGATGATTTGGAGTTGGAAACCATAGTACATGCTCTGAGGAAATGGAGAAATTACCTCATGGGAATGAGGTTTTAATTGAGGACAGACCATATCGGTATGAAGTACTTGTTTGATCAGACAACCTTGAACACTAGATAGAGTAGGTGGTTGGAGTTTCTCTGTGAGTACGATTTTGATATCAAGCATATCAAAGGGAAGGAGAATAAAGTGGTTGATGCACTCAGCAGGAGAGTACACGAATTACATGCTACAACCATTAGCATGTATCAAACCAATATAAAGGGCAGATATTTGGAAGTTGCAAGCGTAGACTTGCAGTACAGGAAACTGGTAGTGAAGCTACAACAAGGTAAGACACTGCAGGGAGTGGAAGATTACAATCTTGGAGCCGATGGAACACTCCTGTACAAAAATAGAGCTTATGTACCTAACGTCTAGGATTTGAAACTTGCGATTCTGAAAGAAATGCATAACGTACCTTATTTTGAAAGAAATTGTGGACTACATCACTAGATGTATGGAGTGGCATAAGGTTAAAGCTGAGCACAGAAACCCAACAGGATTGCTGCAATCTTTACCTATTACTGAGTGGAAGTGAGAAGTGGTGACAATGGATTTCATCACAGGATTGCCCAGAACATGCAAGCAACATGATTCAATCATGGTGGTGGTGGAAAATCTTACGAAAGATGTCCATTTTATTCCATTAAATACTACTCACAAAGCAACGGATGTTGCCTACCTCTTTATTGTAGTGTCCCCAAGGTCGAGCCCCGTTGCAAATCAGGATATATGAAATGAATTGTAAACATGTTCTATAGGCTGGTGAGCCAAGTTTTGTATACGCTGGTAGGCTTATGTGTTTGTTAGTCCAGGGAGCCTAAGTGTTGAAGGCCAGGAGCCTGCTGATGTACTTGTATGTATGCAGGATGATTAATAAAATATAAACACCGCCAGGTGCAGGCCGACCACGATGAATGAGTGAAGGGGGACTGAGCGTCCACAGAGTGGGCAAGGGATTAGGGGTTGGAAGGTGGGAAAAAGGGCCTAAGTGTTGAGCCTAGGGGCTAAGCCTAGGGGGATTAAACCTGGGAATAATATTTAATATTATTTCCAAAAAGACATGTGTATTTTATTTTTATCCTAAGTTCCTGGCAAAAGGGATGCATGCTATGGGAATGCATGCATTTCCCAGGATGACAAGTGTCAACCCTGGGGCATGCAAATATAATAGCCAAGATGAACCGTGTGAGGGGGATCTTCCCAATTCTACCCGACCGTCTGAGCGTGAACCCGTCCGACCTCTACAAGAATACCCTGGTACAACCCCGAAGGCGGGAAAAGCCTGTGTTAATTTGGGAGATAGCAGGTACATCCTCAGTCTGAGCAGTTGGAGCTTGCACGCGGGATCTGTGCACCCCTTGTACAATCCCGAAACCAAAACCGTGAGACTATCCCATGATTGTTGAACCTGTTTGGGAAGCACATGTCTGTTTTTCCCAATTGGTTGTTGCGGCCACGCAGTGCTAGACTGCGCGTGGCATACTGGCCAGAGTAAGCTTGTGTTGAACTTGTGTATTACCTCTCTTCTAGTGAGGGAGGCGACTATGGTTGGAAGAGGCAAGTTGTTAGGCATGTGAGCAACTCTTTCCAGGTGAAAGAGTTTGCTAGGAAGTGGTTTCTTCCAGAGAGTGCCCAGCACCAACTACGGGCTTTGAGACTTCCTGATCCGACCTGTTGTCGAGACCCAGAGAGGGAGGTTAGCATCGATGGATTGTGTGTGTGAAGGTGTATACTCCCGGGCGGAACAGGAATGTGGGGAATGAGAGTCTGGTAGTAGTGGGCGTAAGATGGCATCTTTGGGAAGAATCCTCCCAGATATTTATGTGTTGTTTTCCCTGTAACCTCAACCTAGCCTAGGATTCCTTGCCTTGGGGTGGAGCTCAGTCCCAGCTCGGGGGTGACCCACTGTTGAGATGATGAGCAGTGTGGTCTAAGGCTGCGAGGTTCGTGGAAGGCCTGCACTTGGTTGGTGGATTTCACCATTGTTACAAGATAAGTATCTAACTATGTTCTTATCACATTTTGCATGACTATGCTACATAAATTATCACGATTTCCGCTGTGTATATGAATTACTGTTAAATGCTATGGATTGTTTACTCGTAGCAGTAAAATTATATGTTTTACTCCGAGTTAAATGTATTTCTTTACTGGAATGCATGTGATTATATAATGCCTGTACGAATTATGTAAGAGTGTGTGTACAGATTGTTACATAGTGCGTTTTAAGCTCTGGGTAAGCAAAAAGGTACACTACATTTATGAAGGAAGTGGCACAATTGCATGGAATTCCCAAGACAATTGTGTCTGACAGAGACTCAAAATTTACCTCAAATTTCTAGAAAGGGTTATTCAAGGGGTTCAGAACGAATCTGAACTTCAGTATAGCCTATCATCCTGAGTCTGATGGATAGACAGAATGGGTGAATCGAGTAATAGAATACATACTGAGGATGTATGTGATGGACAAACCATCGAAATGGGAAGACTACGTACACTTGGTAGAATTCTCCTACAACAATGGGTTTCAAGCATCATTGAAGATGATCCCATTTGAAGCACTTTACGGTCGAAAGTGAAACACTCCAGTGAGTTGGGATAACCCAGTTGATAGAGCAGTAGTTGGGCTAGAGTTGCTCAAGGAAATGGAAGAACAAATGCTAGAGATTAAGAAGAATTTAAAGGTTGCCCAAGACAGGCATAAAATTTATGCTGACAAGAACATAACCCATGGAGAGTTTAAAGTGGGTGACCATATTTTCCTGAAAGTAAAAGCTTATAGAAGTTCCTTGAGGCTGGGAAATTGCTCCAAGTTGGCAACCAAATTTTGTGGGCCATTTGAAATCCTAGAAAGGATTGGGCCAGTTGCATATATGCTTGCATTACCTGCATCCATGACTGTACATAATGTGTTTCATGTTTAATTGCTTAAGAAATATATACCTGATGCTAAAAATGTTATCGATTGGAAGGTGATTTAGGTGGAGCAAGAAGGTGTCTTGCAAGTGCATCATGTGCGCATATTGGAACGGAAAAGAAAACAGCTCTGGAATCGATCCATAAGGCTTGTAAAGGTCCAGTGGACCTGGTACAGTCCTGAGGATGCGACATGGGAACATGAGGATGCTATGCAGGCATAATACCCCCATCTTTTTGAAGATTTTGGAATTCTTGTTGATGTTGTGTAAAAGTTGCACTGAGGACAGTGCAAAAATAAGGGGAGGGGATTGCAATACCCCAAGACCGAGCCCCTGTTGAATTGTAAATTTTTCTATAGGATGGTGAGTCGAGTGGTTATAAGATGAGAGGCTTATGTGTTTATTAGGCTGGTGAGCCAGATGCCAAGGCCA
This sequence comes from Picea glauca, assembly GCA_000966675.3. Lineage (NCBI taxonomy): Eukaryota > Viridiplantae > Streptophyta > Pinopsida > Pinales > Pinaceae > Picea > Picea glauca. Next base: position 555,067 of record JZKD02S1675123.1, on the reverse strand, counting down.
GGAGCCTGATTTTGTATATGTAATCATAGAGATTATTAATAAAATATAAACATTGTTGCATGTAGACCGACCGCGAAGAAAGAGTGATGGGGTACTAAGCTTCCACAAGGCTAGATAAGGAAGAGGAGGATGAAAGGTTGGAAGAGGGGCTAAGATTGAGGGCTTAAGTCTTTGAGATAATAATTTATTATTATTCCAAAGTGGTGTGAAAGGTATTTTTTTATCCTAAGTTCCTGGAAAAGGGAACGCATACTTGATGGAGTGCATGCAGCTTCATGGGCGACATGTGTCGGCCTAGGCACATGCAATTTAACCCACAAATTGAGTTGTGATGGGGGTTCGACCTCCCATATTTCCATCCTCCGTCTGAGTTCGCGAGTGTCCATTGTCGATCTCTATAATTTTCCTTGTCACGTGCCCGGAAACCAGTGGAAAATTTGTGGGCCATCCTGTGCCTTCTATGGAACCCGACACACCTAGGTAGTCACCTAAGTGTGTCGCGTCTTAGCATATGACTGTTGCCATTTTGGGATTCGCTACCTATTTTCCCAGTTGTCTATGGTGGTCACGTCGATCCTTGAATGAGTGTGACTTGCTCTTGTTGTTTGTTCCTTGTTGATCCTTGTTGTTGTGTCCTCGTTGTGCTGGAAATGAGTTGAAGAGGCAGGTTGTCAGGCTTGTGAGCAACTCTCTCCAGGTGAGAGAGTGTGCTGAGGAAGTGAGATCTCCTAGAAGGGGTCATGTAGCTGCTACAGAGCTCTGATAATTCTGATCCGGCATGTTGCTGAAGCCCAAGGCAAGGGAGGTGAAGCAGTCGATGGACTGTAGGACAGTGAAGGTGTATACTCCTAGGGTGGGACATGCATGTGGGTAATAAGAGTCTGTGAGTAGTGGGCGTAAGTGACTCCTGGGAGAGAATCCTTCCACTGTAACTATGTGACTTCCCTATTGACCTTTCCTAGCCTAGGAATCTCTTGTCGGTGGAGCTTAGTCCCAACTCGGGGATGAAATACTGTTGAGAGTGATGAGTAGTGTGGTTTAAGGCTGAGAGGTTTGTGGAAGGTCTGGATGCAGTTGGTGGTGTTACCCATCATTCTAAAAGATAAGTATCATTTTGTGCTTAATTTATATGTTTTTCATGTCTGTGATGCTTGTATGTTAGCATGAATTCTGTTGCGTAAATGAATTATTGTTAATTCCATTAATTATGTATGGTAGCAGTAATTATTTGTTTACTCTGTGTCAAGTCATTTAACTTCATTTAAATTCATACTATATAAGTGTTATTCCACGGTAGCATTTCCCCGACCATGGGTTGAGGCCCGGGTAATGTTACAGTTTGGTATCGGAGTTAAGTGAGACTCTGAATCGTGGCACTGGCCCGGTGGTCTGATGGTGGCTGGGTAGAAAATGGTTGAGATAAGGGTGTTTCGGTAGCATTGCCCAGCCTAGTGGCAGCTGGGGATGTTACATCTGTGGCCCCAATACCACGTCTGTCATGGTTTTACAATACCGCTACCCCTCTTAAGTTGCGTAACACAGCCAAAGAAGCCTCTTGGCACTCAGGAACATTTCCGAGGTCCAAAATGGGTTCCTCTTAACACAATTTCCTCTTGAATCCTTGGGTCCATGACCACTTATCTAGCCTATTTCAGGCTCAACGTTGAAAACCTTTGCCTTGATTTCGAAATTCATCTATTTCCTCAACAATATTTTTCGAACTTTTGCTTCAACTTACACTAACATGGCCCATCCAGGCTCAATGTTGAAAGCCTTGGCTGTGATACCAGATTGTAACATCCCCAACCACCAACCGGTCGGGCAATGCCCTTACTCAGACACTTTACTCAGGTCTGAAAAACATATTGTAACATCCCCGACCCTCCAAAGGCCGGGTAATGCTACCATGCAGAATATAAACTTATATGATATATATGTATTTTAATAAATTTAAAACACTTAATCATGATAAACACTTAATTACTACTACCAGTTCAGAGTCAAACAAGATTAATAGTAAATCCACATGCAACGGAATACATGATAACATTCAAGCATCACAAAACATGCATAAAATAAAAAATTAAACACAATAATGATACTTATCTTTTAGCTGGAGTAATCCACTAACTACGTGCAGACCTTCCATGAACCTCCCAGTCTTAGACTGTGCTTCTCATCACTCAAAGCAGTAGGTCACCCCTGAGCTGGGACTAAACTCCACCGGCCAAGGGAATTCTAGGCTTGGCAAGGATAACAAGGAAGTTGCACAAAGAAACAGGAAGGATCTTTTATCCTAGGAGCCACTTACGCCCACAACAAACATACCCTCATTCCCCACACACCTGCTCCACCCCAGGAGGATACACCTTCACTAATATAAGTCCATTGACTAGTACACCTCCCTTACCTTAGGCTTCAGCAATAGGCTGGACCAGAAGTCTCAGAGTATTGTGGCTGCTACGGGACTCCCTTCCAGGAGAAGTCACTTCCCAGTAAACTCTCTCACCTGGGAGAGTTGCTCCCGGGCCTGACAACCTGCCTCTTCAACTAGTATTTGACTCATCTACAATCAGTTACAAATGACAACAACAACAACAACAATAGGGAAAAATGGGTATGGCCACCCAAAAGACAATAGTCGAACACTAGGGAATATCAAGTTTCAGTAAGAAACAACCGACGGCAAGAATGACCAATGAACCCCCAACACAACTGATGCTTCATCTTTTAACTGCATGCGCTTAGGTCGACACTTGTATTCCTGGAGCTTCATGCGCTCCATTTAGCCTACGCCCCACTTTCCAGAAACTTAGGATGACAAAAACATATCATGTTCACCTTAGTCTTCAGGAAATAATATTAAAATATTTTTCCTCTAGAGATAAGCCCCCCTAGCTTATCCCCTAGGCGTAAATACTTAGCGACCTTTCCTTACCCTACCTAGTGAAGCTTAGTCCCCCATAACTCTTCTTCTTGGTCGGTCTACATGCAACAATGTTTATATTTTTATTAATGTTCTGCATAATTACATATACAAAAGTCAGGCTCATTGGCCTTGGCATCTGGCTCACCAGCCTAATAAACACATAAGTATTTTAGCTTATATCGACTTGGCTCACCAACCTATCAGAAAAATTAAAATTCAGAAGGGGCTCGACCTTGGGGTATTACAAACATAATAAAACTGAGCCTCTTCACTTGTATTTTGTATCTCCTTATATAGGTGCGTTGAAGTGGAGATCCCAAGAATGTCTGTTTCCTATGAAATATGTTGTCTTCTAAGTCTTGACCTTTTGTCAAGACAATGGGATCTCCATGAATATTGAAAATGTGGCAATCATAGAGTACATGTACAACTTTCCATATCATCCCTTAGGAGGGTAGGGTTTTGTGTTGGTTCATCGATGGTCCTTTTGATCTTGGTTTTATTGGGCCCCACAGTGTCAACAGATATGACCTTAATGCCAATGAGTTATCAGTCTATTCTTTGTAGAGTGTTTCCATAACTCTATAAGGTGTCCCCAAGTTTAGCATGCTACACCACATCCATTGTTAGCCAATCGTAATATCATTGACATCTATTTCTGATTTGTTATCAAATTCATCAGTTCTTTTTAAAGTCCATTGATAGCGCTCTTAAACTGCCTTTCATTTGTTAGTTTTGTATCAACAAAAAGAGGGGGACATTTAAACCTCATGAGTTGTTATTTATCTCCCCCTGCAGGTATATTCTCTCACCATTCAATTTTCTCCATATATCAATTGATTGACTCAGGGTCTCGAACTAACTAGAACTCAAATAAAATCTCTTTAGGATCTCTTTCAACCTTATTGACAGAGGTAGCATATTTGAAATAAGGCCAAAGGCAGTGAGCCTCAAATTCTTTGTCAATTTCCAACCCCTATCTAATTCCATTTATCGCATATATAAATTTGAGGTGGATCTTCTCAATCAGGGTTTCCATTCCGCATGCCTCAATCAATAATCTTTGTCTCCCCTCGAGGTTTTTCACAATGACCTCCCTCATGCTCCATAGTGCAACTTTGTTAATTTATCTTTATCTAGTGTGTTCTCATTTGTTCTCTTTTCACTCCATTTCAGATGCCTGGATGACTATGTTACTACATGGACGAGCTTAGACACAACCATCTGTGGATATCATCAAGTTATTGTCTTTGCACTACCATAATTTTCTCCAAGGTGAGAATTTTGGCTTTTTGTTCGTCTAGTTTAGTCCTTAGGACCTCACTGGTAGCATCATATAGATTCATAGAATATGTGGCATTCATGTCTCATGCATTGATTCACTGGGTGGCATCTTTTATGTCAAATATCTTATGTTTACCTTTTCCACCACTCCCTCTTGATTGTGGAGAATGAGGGTATTCTTATTATTATCATAAATGAACTAGTGGGTGTTGGTCATCTCTGTAATATGTGTTTGGCTTGAGGCCAACTTGGTTCTTCTCTCAGTTTCTTGTCGAAGCGTCAATGCTTCAACTATCAATCCAAGTGCCTGTATTTCCTCCCCTTGGGTTCTTTCTTCCTTAATGGACTTGGTCAGCACCAAGGCTCTGTCATAGGGTAGGAAAAAGGAGGACTTCTTGCCCAACGGATTATGTCTATATGCCACCAAGGTTGTACCCCTCATGTGTGACAGTTGAGTCTCTCTGTTCTTCATCTTTGTCATCACAAATATTGATAAATTCATTTGGAAGGGAAAGAGCTGGTGCATATGATGAGGAGTGTTGGGATATGACAGGAACATTGTTGCGTACTCCATGTGGGATTACCATTATCTTCTTCTAGCCAGGGCCATTCCTCTCAACAATTGTTCTTTGCTTATTTACTTGAGGAACACCCAATTCATGCTATCTAGGCCTCTCATTGAGACCGAGGTCTTGATCATCCCCTCTATCACTAAAGAATTTGTTGATTGAGTGAAATGGGGAGATAATACCGATAGAGCTGCTAGATCCTACACTACCCTTTGGTGTACCTTTACTAGCATTGGTTGAGCCTATTGTATATAGACACCATTGTAGAGATTTCCACCTTTTGTTTTTCCACTTTAGGTACTCTAGGGTGTGTGGCATTACCTTACTTCAACCACAGGGGCTTGACCAACCTCACCTACTTTCAACCAGAGTACGCATCTTCACTTAGAAACCGTGCATAACTTTGTTTTAAGCCACCATTGTTAGCACTTCAACCAAGTTTACTAACACAAGGTCCAACATCCAACCACAACCTTCAAACATCATGAGAAATAACCTTTAACACTTAGCCAAATATTTCAACACTTAGCGAAACAAAACATTGCAAGGAACAATGACATCCACATACAAATAAACCACAACACAAGATTTTTGGGTGGCACCCTAAGGTGGGTGCCTAAACTTTATTAATGAAGAATTTTACAATAACAAGAGTACACACAGGAGTTTGGCCACTACCTATGACTCATTTTATAGAAGTACAAATAGACTAAGGCGCACCTGTCTTAGTGCCACACTACTTGCACCAACCAACCTTTGAATGCCCCACAGGTTTGCCTCCTAGAGTCCTACATATCCTATTCTTTCTGATGTCCCGTTCCCAAGAGTAGGCTAGCAAGGAGTGACTTAGTAGTCTATTCTTTCCCGTAGACTATAGTTAGGCACAAACAGGGAACAAGAGGAGAAATAAGGGAGAAGTGATGGCTAAATGATGAATTAAGCCAAAAAAACATAGGAAAAGTTACTTAAGCCTAAGTCAACGGATAAATAGAACAAAAAGGTGTTAAGGGGGGACTTAATTGATTAATTACTCAACTTAGGAGGAAAAACATCTAGCTTAAGTGAGGTCAATGGTGAATTAGATCGGGAAGAGTATAAAGGGAGGAATTCGACCTAATTCCTCATTATGTTATGTGATGATTTGATGTTGAGAGAGTTCCCAATGGAGGAAGAGATTTGAATTCTATTGTTTTGTGGATTTTTGGAGGAAACCACCACCATTGATCGGTTTCGGTGTTGAGAGATACACCCTAGCCCATCGTAAATACCGTACAAGTATTTCACCATGCGATTCAGGAGTATTTTGTTTGCAGTGTTGCGCAACTCATCCAATGAGGGCGCAAAGATAGAGAGAGGGTTTGTGTAGCTGCACGAGATCAGAGCTCGTATTGCAAATCCCTTCCGACCCATTTAAGATCTAGCCAGGGCACATAGGTTGAGCCACTTGCCATCAGATTTTGATGGTGGAATCCTTCTGGGCACAACATTCGGTCATTTAGGGCAGAACTCTTGAGGAAGAACAATTGGGATTATAGACGGAGTTTCAGATCAGATTCGAGGAAACCCCTCTGACCCAGTTCCACATTGCTAGGGCGAACATTTTGAGACATATTGAAACTGATTCCGTTGGTGGAATCATTTGGGTGCACTCAGAGATCCTAGGAGGTGTGCAGACCCCCAGGGGATGAGATTCTGAGCCTCTAAGGAAAGATCTTTTGTTCGACAGTCACCGGGATCAGACTAGAGCCCAGGGCGGTTCTATTGAGACAGTTTCCATCTCATTTTGATGGTTATAGCCTTCCAGATGCGTTTTCTAGTTTGTAGTGGTTACCGTGCTTCTTCAGAACTATCGATTTTTCCAATCTATCCATGCATGCATCAAATATGCCTTCATATCCTGATCAAAAGTATTTTATGTTATTTGCTTGTATTCCAGTGATGATCCATGAGATCTAACTGAGCACAATTTTCTATATTTTCAGTATTTCATCATATTTCCCTTCTTAAACCTCGTAATACATATTTTTGGGCAGTTGTTGTTCCTTATTTCCACATGCATCATATATATAATGTTTAAACCATAATGTATAACATGCACCTACAACAATCACAAAACATCTCGAGCCTATAACTAAAACGCATCCAGAAACCCCCAGAGTATTAGACATGGACATAAAACGCATCCATAAACCCCAAAGTATCAGATCTGTGAGGCAGAACACTAGATCAACAGTAGATGTCCAAATCAGTTGGATCAAGGATATTTCAGTGGTATCATATCTTTAGTCCTGCCAGCCTGTGACTAATGATGATGAGTGCAGCAGAATACCCAGATGGTCGTGAGCATGTAGGTGACGAATATGTCACTTACAATAGGCACAAGGAAAGAAGGCCTAGGCCTGACTTTCCTCCTTTCCCTCCCAGCTTAGAGGAAGAGGAAGAGGCACATAGAGAAGCAGAGAGAATAACAAAGCGTGAGGTTGAGAACGAGGTAGAGAGGATGCTAGGAGATAGATATGAGTGACCAGAGGGCAGTGGTAAGCCCCCCATGGAACCAGAGGTAGCCTTCATGCAAGTTATTAGCGATATGTTAGTTAGTCAGTGGACCATGTCTCAGTCCTTGGCACAGGTCGCTGATAGATTAGCTATAGTGGGCACCCCGGACACCCAAGTCCCACATGCAACATAGGGGAACTCAGGGGCAGGCAGTAGACCCCAGTCACCCACTCACACATACACCTCTTCGAGTAGGATTCCCAAACCTTTGTTTCCCAGTTTCCAGAGGACACCCCAGATAGAAGCACAACTACCGATAGCACAGAGGCCTCCCACACATGCAGAGGAAATTGAAAAGTATCGGAGGGAGTATGAAACATTAGGTCGTGAATTCCATTAGGACCATTAACCCTAGTCGATTATTTTGGACTCAGACACAAGAACCACCCTAGAGAGCCACAGAGAGGAGGGTCACAGTAGCAACAGAGGCATAACATTGATTTCATCCAGAAAGTTGGTAAACTCACCATACCTTCTTTCAACGGATCGTCCAAATGCAACACTAGAGCTTGGGTATAGAAGTTAGACACCTACTACAAGCTCAACTAGATGACCGAGACAGAGGCCATCAGTTTCTCTACCTTACACTTGGAGGGTGATGCACATGAGTGGTAGTATCATGATTGGTGACATTGGGCCATAGTCGCATCACCTCCTATAGGGAGTTCACAGAGAGACTCATGGACAGATTTGACAGGAGGGATCCAGAGATCTAGCCCAGTTGAGACAAACTATCACAACAGAGGCATTCGTCTCAGAGTTTTAGCGAGTATCAGTGGCAGGGACAGATATATCCAAGCCCCGGTTGATCATGTTATTCATGGAAGGGATCATAGAACCCTTGAGAGGATTGGTGAAGGCATACCGACCTCACACCTTGCAAGATGCCATCTTACGCACTAGATATTTGGCGGACTCAGTGCCAAAAACTAAACCCTTTTCCAAACCCTTCGTACCACAGAAGGATCGAGACCGAAATCCTTTCCAGAGAGAATGGAAGGGAAAGGATAAGTTGGATGATGAGACTAGGCGAGAGATTATGAGGAAGAAGCTTTGCTTCAACTGCAGAGATCCTTGGGTCCCAGGCCACAAGTGCATGGGCAAAGGAGAGATTCACTATATTGAGGTGGTAGCAGACAGTGTGGAAAATGAGGAGGAGGAGCAGGACAACGGATCCACCAACTTAGAGGAGGATTCAGAGTAGGTGGAGGAGCAACCTCCCCATAGGCCACCGACACCGGAAGGGGCCCACCCACTGGTAGTTCCACAGCCTCCTGAGCAGGCTAGCAGATGGAAACCAACAAAGGGAGGAGTCATACTGACCCTTTCTGTTGTTTCCAGGTATGACACCCTCTGGATCAGAGGGACTATTCAGGAGCAACGAGAAATCGCCCTGATAGATGGTGGGGCCACCCACAACTTCATAGATGCTTCATTTGTATCGAGACGGGCCCTTCAGACAGAGGAGTTTGAGGGATTTGATGTCGTAGTGGCAGATGACCATACAGTGGAGTTTCTAGACAGAGTTTCAGACTTGGAGATCAAGTTATCCAACTACACCATGAGAGATACATTTTATGTGGTTGACCTATCAGACACAGATGTGGTTTTGGGAGTCCAGTGGTTGATCACCTTAGGTAAAATCACCGCCAACTACCAGACCTTGGAGATGGGATTCAAAGACAATGACGGGAATAGGGTTGTCTTGAGGGGCATGTCGACAAGAGAACCCCAGATGGTTTCAACCAAGAGGATGGAGAGGATATTCAGGCATGGTGAGGAAGCATTTTCCGCAGAGTGCTTGATCACTACGCGAAAGGATTTTGAGGGTCGAAAGCAGTATCAGATAGGGATCAAGAACTTGTTGGGATGACATCAACAAGTTTTTGGGTCGATTCCACCAGGAAGACCGCCAGATAGGGTATTTTAGCATAACATTGAGTTGGAGGAGGGGGCAAACTCATGATCGCCCCCCCCCTATTTTCATCCTAAGAGGTTCAAGGATGAGATAGAGAAAACAATCAAGGAATTGTTGGTGATGGGACATATCAGACCTAGTAGTAGTCCATTCGCCTCTTCATTCATCTTAGTCCCAAAGAATGATGGTACCATGAGGATGTGCATCGATTACTGAGCCTTGAATAAGAAAACCATCAAGAACCGATATCCTATCCCTCGCATTGACGCGTTGATGGGTGGGCTGCATGGGGCAGTTTTCTTCTTAAAGATTGATCTACGCTCTGGATATCATCAAAACAACATCAGAGAGCATGACATAGAGAAGACAAAATTCCGGTGCCATTTTGGCCATTTCGAGTTTCTGGTTATGCCATTCACGCTAACCAATGCACCAACTACATTCTAGTCTTGCATGAACCACATATTCAGGGGGAAATTGAGGAAATCAGTTTTGGTTTTCTTCGATGAAATTTTGTTCTATAGCAAGACATGGTAGGAGAATATGGGGCACTTGGAGAAGGTGTTGAGAATCATGGAGGCACAGTCACTATACGCCAAAGAGTCCAAGTGTGAGTTCGGGATGACATAGTTGCTTTACTTGGGCCACATCATCAATTCACAGGGGGTTCAGGTACATCATGAGAATATCAGGGCTATTTTGGATTGGCCAACACCTAGGAGTTTGATGGAGTTAAAGAGCTTCTTTGGGCTGTGCAGTTATTACAAGAGGTTTGTCAGGGGGTTTTCGTAGTTAGGAGCATCACTCACAAATTTGACCAAGAAGGGTTCCTTTCAGTGGACAGAGGAGTCACAAAGGACATTTGAGAACATGAAGGAGGTTATGAGCACATGCCCTGTCCTATCCCTTCCAGACTTCTCGCAACCGTTTGTTTTGCAATGCGACACATCAAGGGTGGGGATTGGAGCAGTGTTGATGCAGGGAGGCCATCCCATTTTGTTTGAGAGTAGGAAGCTCAGCGAGTCGAAGCGACTCTACTCTATTTACGACAAGGAAATGCTATCAATCATGCACACCTTAACCAAATTCATGAAGTATCTGGTGGGTAGCAAATTTGTAGTGAAGACTGATCACAACAATCTCAAGTATTTCCTGGATCAGAAAGACCTCAGTGAGAGACAACATAAGTGGGTCTCAAAGATACAATCCTTTTACTTTGACATTGAGTATGTCAAGGGAAAAAAGAATGTCGTGGCAGATGCCTTGTCCAGGAGGCCATCGAGGTGTTTGATGATGGATATTTGCACAGATTGGGAAGCACATTTGTTGGTGGAATATTCCAAAAACAATTTTGGTTGTGAGGTGATGGATGGGAGGGTGGTTGATGATAGATATTGTGTACTAGATGAAATCATTTTCTACAAAGACCGGATCTACTTGGTTCCAGAATCTACCTTAAAGGGGAATATTATGAAGGTGTGTCATGATTCGCCTACAACAGGGCACTAGGGGTATTTCAAAACTTACAGGCAGATCAGGGAGAGATTCTCATGGAAGGGTCTCAATGATGATGTACTGAAGCACATCCGGGAGTGCACGAATTGTCAACAGAACAAGTCAGAACAGACACACCCATCAGGGTTATTTCAATGTCTACCCATTCCAGAGCAGAAATGGGATAGAATTTCTATGGATTTCATCACAGGCCTCCCTCGCGTGTAGGGAAGGGACTATATATTTGTGGTGGTTGATAGGTTGACCAAATTTTCACATTTATTTTCCATACCCATGGACTACAAGGCCATACATATAACATAGTTTTTTTTCCAGAGAGGTATTTAGATTGTATGGCCTACCCAAGAAAATAACCAGTGGTAGAGATGGGTGCTTCATCAACGCATTTTGGCAGGAGATTTTTCGGTTGACAGGCATAGAACTAACCACGAGTACCAGCTACCACCCACAGACAGATGGACATACATAGATTGTCAACAAATGGGTGGAGGGGTATCTGAGGAATTATGTAGGAGGACATCGACGCTCATGGGTGAGTACTGTTACAACAGTGAGTACTGTTACAACACGACTCACCATATATTTATCAGGATGTCACCATTTAGAGCATTGTATGGATACAATGCACCCACTTTTGTGGAGACTGTGTTTGGGGATAGCAGGGTCCCGGGGGAAAAATATTGGGTGGAGGAGAGCCAAAGGATTCTGTGGGCAGTGAAGGAAAACTTAGAGGCAGCACAAAACCAACAAAATATCTATGCAGACAGGCATAGGGTCGAGCGTAGTTTTGAGGTTGGGGACATGGTTTTTCTATGGTTACAGCCATACCGACAGTCCTCCTTGAAGAGGAGCGAAGCAGAGAAACTACAACCGATATTTTATGGGCCATACAGAGTCATCAGGAGGGTAGGTGAGGTGGAATATGAGATAGAGCTACCAGAGGGTAGCAAGATTCATAACGTCTTTCACGTTTCTTGCCTTAAAAAGGCAGTGGGACAACAGATCAACACTTCAGAGGAGTTTCCACTCTTAGATGAGGAGGGCTAGTTGGAGTTAGTGCCAGAGGAGGTGCTCGAGCAGAGAGAGCACAGGTTGAGGAACATGATCATCAAGAAGTGCTTGGTTAGATGGAGGGGACTTCCAGTGGAGGATGCTATGTGGGAGGGGGAGCATATTTTGCAGCACCCAGGATTGATGTTACTTGAGGACAAGCAATCTCAGGAAGGGAGGACTGTGATTCCCCATTCCCAAGAGTAGGCCAACAAGGAGTGACTTAGTAGTCTATTTTTCCCCGTAGACTATAGTCAGGCACAAACAAGGAACAAGAGGAGAAATAAGGGAGAAGTGATGGCTATACGATGAATTAAGCCAAAAAACATAAGAAAAGTCACTTAAGCCTAAGTCAACGGAGAAATAGAATGAAAAGGTGTTAAGGGGGTACTTAATTAATTAATTACTCAACTTAGGAGGAAAAACGCCTAGCTTAAGTGATGTCAATGGTGAATTAGATCGGGAAGAGTATAAAGGGAGGAATTCAACCTAATTCCTCATTATGCTATGTTATGATTTGATGTTGAGAGAGTTCCCAGAGGAGGAAGAGATTTGAATTCTATTGTTTTGTGGATTTCTGGAGGAAACCACCACCATTGATCGGTTTCAGTGTTGAGAGATACACCCTATCCCATTGGAGATACCATCCAGGTATTTCATCATGCGATTCAGGAGTATCCAATTTGCAGTGTTGTGCAACTCAGCTAGTGAGGGCGCAAGGACAGAGAGAGGGTTTGTGTAGCTGCACAAGATCATAGCTCGTATTGCAAATCCCTTTCGACCCAGTTGAGATCCAACCAAGGAGCATAGATTGAGCCACTTTCCATCAGATTCTGACATTGGAATCCTTTTGGGCGCAACATTCAGTCATGTAGGGCGCAACTCTTAAGGAAGGACAATTGGGGTTATAGATGGAGTTTCAGATTAGATCTGAGGAAACCCCTCCGACCCAGTTCCACATTCGTCGGGGAATTTTTTTTGAGACATATAGTAGTTGATTCCATTGGTGGAATCATTTGGGTGCACTCAGAGAGCCCAGGAGGTGCACAGACCCCTAGGGGGTAAGATCTGGAGCCTCAGAGGACAGATCTTTGGTTTGAAATTCAATATGATCAGAATAGAGTCTAGGGCGCTTCTGTTGAGACAATTTCCAGCTCATTCCGACGGTTATAGCCTTCCAGATGAGTTTCCAGTTTGTAGCAGTTACCGTACTTCTCCAGAACTATCGATTTTGCCGATCTATCCATGCATGCATCAGATCTGCCATCATCTTCTAATCACAGGTATTTTATGTTATTTTCTTGTATTCCAGTGACGATCCATGAGATCTAACTGAGGACTATTTTCTATATTTCCAGTGTTTCATTGTATTTCCCTGCTTAAACCTCATAATACATATTTTTGGGAGATTGTTGTTCCTTATTTCGGCATGCATCATATATATATTGTTTAAACCATAATGTATAACATTCACCTGCAAAAATCACAAAACATCTCGAGCCTATAACTAAAACACATCCAGAAACCCCTAGAGTATTAGATATGGAGATAAAACGCATCCAGAAACCCCTAGAGTGTCAGATTTGTGAGACAAAACACTAGATCAAAAGTAGATATCCAGATCAACTAGATTAGGGATATTTCATTCTTCAACAATAGACTTAAAACAATGTTGTTAACACCCTGTAATTTGCCCAAGGCTGCGGAGGCAGTCACAGAGGTAACCTCGAACCACTTGGAGTCTTGGATCTAGCCCTCCAAGACTCAGAGAGGGATCTTTCTTTCTGAATTAACTTGGTATGGAATAGGACAGATGTTAGGCTAGCTATGAAAGTATGGGGTTGGGGTTTTTGAAATATTTAGATGAGGATGTAGTTGACGAGTTTCTCAGATCACCATTGGGCTATGGGGTCTACTTATAAGACAATGATCAAATCAGATCTAGAGGTAAATGTCTCCACAGGGAAAGATAGTAACAATTGTTGGATCGAATCAAGTTTGAAGGGTGTCGATTTGAGGAAGAAATGGGGGAAGCAAAACTGAGAAAATGAGCAGTTAAGAATTCATAAACTGAGTTTTAGAAGAAAACATAAAGATTATTGAAAAATTTGGACAAAGAGTATGCATGCATAAATTCTTCTCCATTTACTCTTTTTCAATAATAAGAAATGAAAATGTTTGAATGATAGCAGAAAGATAACTAAAAATAGACAAGGGACACACCACCAACGCTGCTACACAAGAATCCTGTAAATCCTTTCCTCCATTACTGATTGGTCATTCCAAAATTACAGAGAAACCTCCTGAAGTAGCAAGGCCCACAGTCCAACAAAAAGGGAAAAAATTTCCTACAGGTCCAACCCTGCTTACATCCTTTACATGTGCATATAAAGAAAAAGATCCTATCAGTCCTAAAAGACTCGAACTCTACCCCTACTTTCCAAAAATAGAAATCAATTACAATGATTGACACCGGTTACAGATGGTCTCCTAAACATAAAGGTTGATTATAACAGAAATGACACATGCAAAAATTCTCCTGATTTCTAGAGGGTTGTTTCAGCAAAGTTCTTTTCCATTCGAATGGTAGACAACACATTTACAGGTGGAGAAATAGCATTCCCTTGACTGGTCTTCATAATATCTCCAATAACTGTCGAGAATATGACAAGGCATTTAGAAACCCTGTTGTGACAAATGGACAATTTTTACCACGAATTTCAAGAGCCACTTAACCATTTTTCTTTAATACCTGCCTCAAATCCTGGATCTGCTTCATTAGTTCTGGCTGATCTAGTGTTTTGACTGCCAGTTGTATTTAAAAATGCCTCAAAACAAGGATACTCTGCCACCTCTGTCTAATTGCTCCCTCGGATTCTGAAAATACTGCCAGCTCTCTTCTGCTTAGATTTGGAGTCAAGGAGCCACCTGTGTGTCTGCAATTAATTTGATAACCTGCTCCTCGGAGACATAGACCTATTCTAGAGTCTTGCCAATCTTCTTTTCCCAAAGCGCCACAAGCTAATTGAAGGACAGAGTGTTGGTAGGAAGTCTTAAGTATAAAGTTTTGTTCAAAGTTATGGGATCGTCCACTACCACAAAGCCTGGTTGAAAAGTTTCTTAATTGACCTTTGTCAACCCTTAGACATCTTCTAACATCATCACGGAACCTGACATTTTGTAACAGTGGTGACAATTTTCTCCAATCCAGAAAGAAACAATATAGACCATAGTTCTCTAGTTGTGAAGCAATAGTCCTTAAACACCATATCTGACACATCCTGATTACTGATACCATAACCTCGGATTGATCCTTTTTCTATATCAATATAAGTAGATATTTGACATCTGTTTAAGAAAAATGGACAGTGCTTCTTTGGTTCTGGGAAACAATTGTGCCCTTGCATTGTTATCAGCAAAAAGATGTAGTCGTTGCTCAGTTGAATCTGTCATTGGCAGAGGAATCCCTTGAGATATGGGATAGGAAAACCAAAGAAGGACCTTCAAACTGGAAGGAGCTTGACATTCTTCCGATTTCCAGAAAACAGGAAGCAACTGTGACTATACAATGTGACCGTCTCCAGAGTGAAAAGCCAAAAAAATTCCTTCCTTTGTTAATACTATCAACAATTTCCGACATCCGTTATGATCCCTGGTCATTTTTGTTTCCTCAACTTCAATTTACACTCGAAAACTTGAGTAGAAGTCATGCACCGAAAGTAAGTTTACAGATCCCATATTTCCATCATTTGCCTGCTTTCACAATGGATAGGAAAACCGCCAGATTTATCTATGTTCTGACGTTTTTTGTGTATATGAGGTATGGATAGCATCCATGACCAACAGAGATCCCATGGTCGAGAAATCGAGGTTGGAATTGGCGACGAGATCTGTAAAGGCCTCCAACGCTTTCTCCAATTCACGCGCGGTGGTGAGAGCTTCAAAACTGGTGTTGTAACTCTTTAAAATTAAGAAAAATGCCATTAGATACCATCTCATCTAAGAGAAAGAAGGTGAGGTCAACCTGGGTTTGGTTTGCATGTACAGAGGAAACTTTCCCAAAATCAGAAAACAACAATGCGCTCCTCGGGGTGTGTAGGAATTCAAAGTCTAAACCCTTGTCACTAAATCTCTGTCGATCATTCCAACCTGTTCCGTGTTGGTTCCTCCTATGGTGTTCGATTATTGATGTGCAAGAGCATCGATTTCCTGTTAATTTTGATGGCAGATGCTCCGGAGCTCCATATCCATGCGTAGGCAGCAAAGTAGCAAAATCAATAAGATGTGCTCATAACCCTTAAAGGCTCAACCTGCAACTACACAACAACACAACTAGCAAAAACTTCATAACGGCTGTGTGAAAAACTAATCGTCTGGGAATCTTCAAATCTTCATTTTCGTTTGGCATTTGATGCTTTCCACCTTATAGGTGTAGGCGCAAAGACACACCGCCAGATTCGTTTGCAGCATTATCACCATCAAACTCATCAAAATCCAATGTCGATCTGTCGTCTTGGTTGCATGAAGCAAATGGCAAAGGGATATCATGAGGGAAATACTATGTAGACCCTCTCACCCATGTCCTTTGTTATGTTACTCAAGTCGGCTGCTCACCAAAATAATGGGATGGGTTTTTACCTGAGCAAGAATAGAAATCGAGGGTGTCCGGGTTGTGCCCTTTGACCTGATACATGTTTTAGACAGCTGCACAATCACTTTGGCGCATGATCTCCACTACATATGGCGCATCAACATCTGAACCTGCACACATTGACTGTCAACGCCTGGCCATTACTTGACACATACACTCTGGTCGACACCTGGGCGCACATAGTAACTCTGTGTTTTTATTTTTAAAGTTTTGGGAATTAATCCCACATTCATGTGGTAAACTGAACTTTTGGCTTTTATATGAGCCAACAGTCACATTGTTTTTCGATGAAGTGAGCCCGAGGCTGTGCTTTGGAATTTGGTGTTGGCGCTGGTGCTGGCTTGTGTGTTTGTTGTTGGTGTATGAAATGGCACTTACCCTCGGTGTTGAGTATTTGGAGGTTGGCCCTAGGCCAATATACTTTTTTTTAAATAAATATTTGTTAAAAAATTTATTACTTTTTTTTAAATAAATATTTGTTAAAAAATTTATATTTTGAAAAACCAAAACAGAACACTCTGCATAAAGGCCGAGGGGCCAATTTTGGCTTAAAAGACCAAAAATTGATTATAAAAACCAAATTTGGCTAATAAACCACAAGAATAAAAATTTTCCATTCAAACCAATTCACAATTTTTTGCTAAAAATGCACCGGAACTCGCTTTGAAGCTCGCGTGCAGGTACTCATCTTATGCTTGGTCAGTGTCGAGTGCTTTCTGCCGCCTTCACCATGCATCATGAGCAAAAGCATAATGCCTGAAATAGATAGGTATTATTCAGAATACTGATTCCCTATTATATAGGGTTCTAACAAATGCTACCATGCCTTAGATGTTGGCCAAGCCTTCTACCTAGACTCCTACAAGATCACTGTGCAGACTCTTTCAAGCACACACCAAACTCAGGTTGCACTACCCAAATTCATTAAACCCCAATATTATGTTCTCTCTCACTTGACTGCCACCACCAAGGTCGAATTCTTGTCTTAGAGTGAATCACTTCTTTATCTCCCACTTCTTGCATGATCCTCCATCTTCCTTAGAGTCTCACAGCCTCGACTTTAAATAGGAGTAGTGTACAATGGTTTTCCTCTCACCAGGGTGTCTTACCACCATCTCCAAGGCAAAGTGAACCAACAATCCTTCATGCTACCCACTTAACTACTAGGCAGTAACAACCAATTCCTTGAATGATTCCCAAGGCACTCTCACTGACTCCTTACATTTAATTGGTCGTGCCATTCCAATTGGCCTTCCTACTTCCTGGGTTGCATCCAGCTGAAGCCCCCAAAACATGGTCACTTCTGCTTGGTGCATACTTCATGGTACCTTGCACTCATGAACCAAGGGATGTCGAACCCCTTGGGTATTCATTCTCCCCAAAATGTGTCAACCATCCAAGTCTTCCAAGTTGTCTTGTGCAAGCTCTATAAGGTCACCTCATGGAAACAAGGTCACCTCATGGCAACACTCCACTCTTTTTCACATTCACAACTCTACCAAGTCGCTCATCAAATGGGCATGCCTAACTTTTTCCTAGAAAGGCCACCATCTGCTCATGTTGTCCAGCTTTTCCCCTTGCTCGTTGCAGCCTTCTGTGCTCACCTAGATATCTTGAACTAACAGGCGGGGGTGCCTATTGCCTGCTCCAAGGAAAGGGCCTTACATAGACCCTTTGGTTGCCTTTTGTATGGCAGAGGCACCAACAGATTCTTATGGTCCTTTGTTCTAGTTTAAATCCAACATTGTCTCCCTAAGCCATTCAAACAATGGACTCTGTGTAAACATGGGAGGAGTGAGTGAAATAAAATTTTCTTGAGCATTAGCTTCTGTAGCACTTGTGCTGGCATATTTAGACTTAGGATCGTCATGAACCTCACCATGGTCATTTGGTTATAAGATAAGAAACATTTATTAAAAACAAGTGATCAACTCTATCATCCATTCCAAGTTCATCGTCAGGCTCTAGAATATTGTCTGGGTCAAGATCTCCTTTCCTGGTTCTAGTAGCCATGGTATAGCCTTCAATATTTATCACCTTTTCTTCTTCTTCATGCCTAATTGCAGACCAACCGATAAGATTAAAGATGGACTTAAAAGGTCTCTTGAACACCCTATTAGGGTCATAATTTTGGAATTCTCACACCTCTTCAAGCCACTAGAAGAAAATTTAAAATGACCGCCATTAGCAATGCTCTTCCCTAAAGTGTAATAGTCAAAGAAATAAGTGCCTAGCCCTATTGCTATTTATTATGCTACGACAATTTTGGTATTACCTGCAAACCTCCATTAGTAAAAATCTTTCACAAACATGTCGGGGATGTAGGTAGGCCCCACCTTCAAAGCCATGGACTCTTATATAAGTGCTACAGTGCTACATTTATCAACAAAAAATTCTTCCTTTCCTCTTAGAATTTTTTTGGCATTTGTCAACCTATCAAGCCACTGGCCAGTTAACATCCTTTTGATCCCAAACATAAATCTATCCCGAACCTTAAAAACTCATCATGGGATTAGTGGTCCTATAGTATTGAGTGCCAAAATTGGGTCGGGGAGACACCTGGTTGCACATTCATTTTCCCAAGGAAAACGAGTGAACTAGTTTGAGTAAGATAGGGCATAGATAATGCATTAGGAAACATAGATTTTCATGTTATGCTTATAATTCTCAAACTCATTTCTTACTATATGGGCAATAACTTCAACGCAGTCAAACACTATTGACTTCGAGCTAACCTCATCAATGACATGCACAACAAACCTAGGGAAGGTTTTGGTGGTAGGGCATCCTAACAATATGGTGAACAACCGGGCTATAGAGAGGTAGGGATGGGCCAAGATAACTTGGATTTCCATAGGCATTGACTCAATTTCTGAGTTGAGGACATTTTATTGTACAAATCCTAGACCTCTAGGAAGTGCAAATTCTTATTATGGGAGGTTTGAGTCTTTTGTAGGGATAACTCTTTTGTAGGCATGACCTTTGGAGACATGATGGTCACAAGAGTGAAGAATCAAGATCAGATTATATCTTTCAGGAGAAACTAGGAGCGAATTAGACAACTACCAAGGGAAACGGGTATAAACCAATAGTGTCGCTGGATTGTAATGGTGGTGGCTTAATGAATAGTGTGGCTCACGGTGGTAAAGGTTGTTATAACTTAGAAAACAATGAGTCGAGGAGATACATAGAAATATTTGTAGTAAAATATCTACTAGATTCTAGGACATTTATATTGAACACTATATATAGCGAATTAAAAAACAAAAACAAAAGAACATACATGTAACCACCAACCATTACATCAAATGAGAGAAAACAACAATGAAAACAAGAAAGAAATTGCGATGTCCAACATCTAATTCTAATACAAAAATATTATAAAATTAAGGATCTTTGTAGGAACACTAGAATATAGCGAGTGAAAAAGAAAAAAACATGTATGTAACTACCAACCATTACATAAAATGAGAAAAAACAACAATGAAAACAAGAAGGAAGTTGTGATGGCCAACGTATAGTTCTAATACAAAAATATTATAAAAATATGGATTTGTTGAAGGTGTTGATTGCCTTGTCAGACTCTTCTTTAACAACCATTTTCTTGCCCACATTTGTCTCTTAAATAGCTTTGTAGTGGTCCTACTCGATCTTCTTGGAAAGCAACGTTCCAATGCTCGGTATGGTTTTTGGACCCTTCTCTTATGTGCGAGTACATAGTGCCACAAAGAAGTAAGTGTTTTTCTGTTTCAACTTCATCGTTCCCACATAACCTACATAGCCTCCTTTCCCATGGTTTCTTGGGTTGCTCACATCTTCTTGTTTCACATTGTAGCCCACAAACATTGTTTCTTGATAGAATCATCACATATTTTTTAAGCCATGTTGTGTTAAGTTGTAAATAGTTTTGAATTTTGATTTTCCCTTGCATGTTGAAGTTTTCTATGTAGTATTGATGTTTCCTATTGGCATGTTTCTTTCATTTCCCCTTACTGTAGCATCCCTAGATATATTTTTTGAGTATTTTTTTATATGTCAGGGAGTTGCTCTCTTCTATGTGCAATCCTTAAGTCAAATTGATCTACACCATAGGTCCCATGATTTCTTCCATCTTCTAAAGTCCCCTTGGGAGATTTTGGTCGAAAACCTCTCATTGTTCATGGCTATCATTTATTTCCTATATAAAATCAATGTTATAAAAGCTTCCAACTCTATTGGGTACCATCTTGATTATGCAAGGAGTATCTCCTACTAGGCATTGTTTTTCACTCTTAGGGTGTTTGTTATTAGGTGTTTTTGTACTAGTGATTATTGCTTCCAACTCCTTTTGGGTACACTTAGGCCCCAAACTTCATAGCCATACAAGAGGACTGGTGTAATGAGGTTTCAGAAGAGGGAATGCCATATCTTCCAATCCTATATCTTTGTCAACCTGCATCTATTTTGGTGTAGAAAGAGAGCCTTCCATCCCACTAGTCTTTTTCTTATGCATGTCTCCAAACTCAATTTTTCATTGAAATCCAACCCCAAGTATTTGTAATATTGGGTTACTTCTAGTG
>JZKD02S1675123.1:477167-525104 GCA_000966675.3 Picea glauca | reverse complement strand
CTTCTGTTCTTCGGCATTCATATGCATATATATAGCAAACTTTGTGCACCAGACGTGACGATCAGATGTCGATCCACATCGGGTGATCAGATGCCACATGGGGTGGATAGGACCGGAGCGAATAAAACAGATACCGAGTATGTATTGCACAAAGGGGGGCTACTGCTGGAGATAATTGTGATAATGGTGCCTGTCAGTGCCAGTGCCAACTTGAAAGAGTGTATCAAAGATCTGGGTTTGGTTCTGCTGGCTGTCCTCTTTCCATAGTGATAGAAATTCCACCTGTGCATGTGCACTGGATGCCTCTTATCTACTCTGCCACCTATTCTCTTCAATCGCCCGAAGATGCCAAGAGGAACTGTTCCATCATAATCTCGTCTGTCTCGTTGAATGTCTTTTTCGACTGAATGAGGCAGAGCCACCACTCCCATTTCTTCCACCTCGACGTATGCCACAGATGCTCACGTTATACAATATTTCCACATTCATCCGTATTGAAGAAGATGGGTTTCATTGTTTTATTGCGTTGTGAGTAAGAGGTGTAAGTCAATTGATTGCTGTTTGAATGGTTGTGAAGAATGATTGTTATCCTTCCTCCGTTTAATTTTCATAATGAAATAAATACAACTTATAATGAGTATGTTGTAATGGTTTTGATAGGTTAAAGAGTCATAAATTACATTATAGTCATTTTATTTCATATTTATAGTAAAAAGAATTCATTTATATAGACTTATTGTATTTGTATTGGATATAATGTAAAAGAAGATTGTAGAAGCATGAAAAGACAGTGAAATACATGTGTTAAAAATTTCAAGTTCTACTTTGCTATACTTTCAAAAATGAAAGATGTGGAAATTAGGGTTTTTGACTAGTTCCAAAACTAGTCTCAAACATGTGTTCTTGGTATAACAGTCATATCTCAAGATAGCAAAGTCCAAACTAGTTCTATTGGAAAGAAGTCAGATCATAATGTTTCAAGACCAAATTTCATAAACAAATTTGAAAAATTGGACATGTGGCATACCATACAAGATTGCTCACATGAAAAGACCAAAATCAATAAGTTTTGGGAAACTTACCATAAGTTTCTTTTGGCACATCATAAATTGTTCAAACCTATTGTACGTATTAGACTACTATAGGCCAAAATTTTAGACTTAGGTGGATGAATTTCAAAGTTACATCAGATGGAAGGTCGACCAACAAACTAGGGGTTTTAAGGTATGTTCACTGGAAACTTGCACATTTTTTTATTAAAAGATATGTTTGAGAAGAGTCAAAAGACATTATAGATAGAAAATATAGGAGAAAACTAATATATATCATTGGACTGACATGGCAAGACATGGTGTAAAAATTATACACTTGTTAATTCAGATTATATTGAGAACAACATGAAGACAGAGATATAACAAGGAAATACATAGAGATATTGCAAGGAACACAGTAATACAGTACACATAAGATTCTATTAATGATGGTCTAGAATACCAAAACCTGTAAAATGCAAAGCACACAAGCTAGCTAGAATGGTGGTATCTTATCTCTGAAGAAAGAGATGTGTCGTCTACGCTTATTCACAAGAAGTTGATTACAAAGAGACTAAAAAGGCCTTTTAACATAAAGTATCAAATGAGAAAACCCTAAACATCCAAAACCCTAACCCAAAAAGATGAAGTGCCAAAAGGTTTGTGGCCCTTGATGTGGTTAGTTGATACGTCAACTTCCCAGGGGCACATTTTTTGCATACAATCTTTGTTTGGGGTGCTCAATACACTGTCAGAAAGGTCTAGCAGAGGAGTACACATACTGTTCAACCTAGCATCTGGCTTCAACAATATGCTAGGCGCTGTCGGACCAAAAATTGTCGTTTAGGGCTTCAAAATGGCCCGAGAAGTTTGGGACCCAAAAAACTGTAGAAAAACTACAAAGATGTGGAACAATTCTGAATTAATGGAATAGGTGGGTGGCCACTAGTATCCACCTAGATTGGTCCTCCCCCCTTAGGAATAAATGGTCCCCATTGCATCAAGTTCCTCCATCAGATGGGGAAACTTCTATTCAAATTTGCTCCTGGTGAGCTACTTGCCTTGGTGAAGAAGTTGTTCTTCTTTGATGACCCGATAGAGTTGGATGTTCTGTTGATGGATTCCCTTCATCTTTGTGTCCATGATCTGATTAACTATCGCATGTTCAATGCAATAAGGATTATTTGTTGTAGGGGCCAAGTGCTCGACCACGTCTGAAGTGTCCAGGAGAGGTGAAAAATATGGTCGAAGCAGTTCCACATTAGATACCGAGTGCAAGCCAAGGAAATGATGAATACTTAATTCAAAATCATTCTCACCCAAAGCCTTGGTGATGGCGTAAAGATCGTATCGGAGTGGGCATAGCCTCCAATGGGGTCCTGTGAGGCACTCTTTCTGCAAATGCAACTGTACCTTATCTGCCCCTAAAACTTGTGTGATATTCGATGTTGATCATTTAAATGATTGTACTTGGAATTGGTTTTCTACAAAATATCATGAACTTGTTGTTGGATGTGTTGGGTTCGCTCAATAAATTTGGATGCTTGATTAACCTCAGTCTAAGCATGGGAAGACTCTTCCTGTGCAGCTATAATAGGAAGATTCACGTCAATTAGGGTCAATGGATGGAACCCCAAGCACACCTAAAAATGGATGTGGCCAATAGAGTTGTGGAGGGATCTATTATAGCTATGTTGAACATAAAGAAGGCTCTCATCCCATGTGCATGGATGTTTGGAGTTGTATATCCTCAAGATATGGACAATCATCATGTTGACTACCTCTATTTGTCCATTAGTCTATGGGTGGAAGGTAGTCGATTTGGTTAGTTTGGTGTTCATCATCGACCATAGGCTGGACCAAAAAGTACTCATGAACCTATTGTCTCAATGTTCCATATTTAGGAGCGGAACAAAATGATTAATAGACTGAATACAATAAACACAAAGATATGAAGAATAACATAGATATTCAGTGAACAATATCTTCTCTTGAATAATGAAACATGCTAAAACTGTAAAACTCCATAACTGAAAACACTTACTTGAATGGTGGTAGCTATCTCTAAGAAGAGATGTGGTTGCTACATGCATTCATTTGAGTAGTATTGAAGAAGAGGGGTTTCATTACGTTGTGAGTAAGAGGGGCAAGGTGGAAATCTAAACAATGTAAGGCCATTTGTTTTTAAATGGAGGCCAAAAGCACCCGGGTTCCAGTTGTCTTAGGGTTGAGGTCTGTATTGTGAATAGGTTGGAGGTTTGTACTGTGGATAGGTTGAAGAGTGATAAGTTACTTTATACTCATTTTATTTCTTATTTATAATAAAAGGAATTCATTTGTATAATCATCTTGTATTATGTATTGGATATAATGTAAAGGAAGATTGTACTATCTAAGTGGCTTCTTATTCATTGATAATTTTCTAGGTGTGGAGTTAGTTCTTTCTATTCTTATTTTATTTGGGGATTTGGTCCATAACATTTAGTTTCAGAGCATACAATCCTTGGGTTTGACTCTTTTAAATGAGTCATCTCGGTATTCAAGTTTCAAACAACAGAATTTTTGGAAGCATGAAGAGACATAGTGAAATACATGTGGTAAAAGTTTCAAGTTCTACTTCGTTATACTTTCAAGAATAAAAGATGTGGAAATTAGGGTTTTTGACTAGTCCCAAAACTAATCTCAAACATGTGTTCTTGGTAAAAAAATCATATATAAAGATAGAAAAGTCCAAATTGAGTGCGACTAGTTCCATTGGAAAGAAGTCAGATCATGATGTTTCAAGACCAAATTTCATAAACAAATTTGAAAAATTGGACATGTGGCAGATCGTACAAGATTTCTCTCATGAAAATACCAAAATCAACAAGTTTTGGGAAAGTTACAATAAGTTTATTTTGGCACATCATAAATTTTTCAAACCTATTGTACGTATTAGACTACTATAGGCCAAAATTTTAGACTTAGAGGTGGATGAATTTCAAAGTTACATTAGATGGAAGGTCGGCCAACAAACTAGGGTTTTTAAGGTATGTTGTAACGTCCCCCAACCACCCACAGGCCAGGGAATGCCACTCTAGAGCAATCTCTCATGCTATGATACCAGTTGGTAACATCCCCAGCCTTAAACAGGCCGGGCCATGCTACTCTAGGGAATGCTTTCATTCTCTTACTGTGGAACATACGGTAACATACCCAGTATTCAACTGAGCTATGCCACATAAATTTTCTCTTCAAACTGCATGCAACTTAAACATATACATACAACACTCTTGTGGAAGCTTTACATATAAACACAAACAAACAATTACATTCTATAATATACGATTTCATACTGAAATAACAGTAAACACAGATATGCAACATATACAGGGAAATACTCATAAACATACAGGCAATTATAATCACATATATGATAAACTGTAACATAAGCACATAAATAACAATGCAACATATAATTTTATCATACAATTGGTACTTATCTTGAAAATATTGTCACCAACTACGTACAGACCATCCACGAACATCCTAGCCTTAGACTACACTATTCATCACTCTCAACAGTGAGTCACCCCCGAGCTAGGACTGAACTCCACCCGGGTAAAGGGGTTCCTAACCAGGCTAGGGTTCATAGACAACATGAAAGACTGTGTCTCAGGTGCTCGCTCAAATAAAAGCCTACAACCTCTCATTCCCCACATACCTGTCCCACCCAAGGAAGTGTGTCCCTTCTCTGCTCAACAGTCCCTCAGCTTCCCCACTTCCCTTCTAGGTCTTCAGCAATAGGCCGGACAGGAAGTCTCAAAGAACTGTAGCTACAGTTTAGC
Organism: Picea glauca; assembly: GCA_000966675.3. Classification (NCBI taxonomy): domain Eukaryota; kingdom Viridiplantae; phylum Streptophyta; class Pinopsida; order Pinales; family Pinaceae; genus Picea; species Picea glauca. The sequence goes on along the minus strand of JZKD02S1675123.1, from coordinate 520,246 downwards.
ACCTTCGGGAATCAATCCTCAACAATTCTCTCTCTCGGAGAATTTCTCACGGGCTTGACAACCCGCCTCTTCAATTTCCCACAGGCCTGACAACCCGCTTCTTCAATCCCGCTCCCAAGCTAACTAGGTACACCAACCAGAGAAGGTTATGGAAACAGGCTCAGATACAGTGAAATGAATGTCTGAAGGATAATAGACTGCATGAGTGAAATGGTCATGGAATCATTGACTAGATAACTAAGTGATGGAAGGAATCATCATGAAAATTGATCGTGAAGTATGATAGTAAGAATGATGGTCAAGCTGTTGGTAAGAATCCCCATGAAAAAGTGACCAAATGAGCTAAGTCCCCACAAAATGAATGCATGTCCCCCACTTGACACTTGTCATGTTGGAAGCTACTTTGGTCCACTTGTACCCAACTTTAGAACTTAGGATAAAATAATTATCCATACTTTATGCTTTTAGGAAATATTAATATAATATTCCTTTTTTTTTGGCTTAAGCTCTCTAGCTTAGCCCTTTCCCTTGACTTTTGGCCCTCCCTTTCCCTAATTGGTGAATTTCAGTCCCCCATCTCTTTTATCGTGGTCGGTCTGTACACAGCGATGTATTTTATATTAATCATGAGACATATACAAAATAGGCGCACTGGCCTCTAACATCTAGGTGCTCTGGCCTAATTCCAAAACATAATCATTCTAGCTTATAAAAATTGGCTCACCAACCTATAGCACATATCATATACATAAGGTTTGTTGGCCTCCATACTACGCGCACTTTAGTTACTGCGCGCGGTATCCGGGAATGTGCATGCTACATCATTTTACTGCGCAGTTCATGCACACATTATGCCATGGAAGGTGCATTACAAAATGATGTCAAAACAACTCACCAACTTAAGTACACTTACATTACATTTACAATTGGGTTCGGTAGAGGGATATTACAATCCCCTCCCCTTATTTATGCACTGTCCTCAGTGCATCATACACCCATATACAACAGAGTTTTAAAAAATCTTCAAAAATATGTGGGTATTATGTTTGCATTGCATCCTCATGTTCCCAAGAAGCATCCTCAGAACCGTACCAGGTCCACTGGACCTTTACACGCCCTATGGCTCGTTTCTAGATCTACTTGACTTTACGGTCCACAATGCACACCGGATGCACTTGAAAATCTCCTTCTTGCTCCACCTGAATCACATTCCAATCAATAACATGATTAGAATCAGGTATATATTTCTTTAGCAATGATACATGGAAGACATTATGAACAGACATAGATGCATGCAATGCAATCATATAAGAAACTGGACCAATCCTCTTTGGGATTTCAAATGGCCCACAAAATCTGGCTTCCAACTTGGCACATCTTCCCAGCTTCAGGGAACTCCTGTTAGCTTTCACTTTCAGGAAAACATGATCACCCACTTTGAATTCTCTATGGGTTCTGTTCTTATCGGCATAACTTTACTGTCTATCTTGGGCAGCTTTTAAATTTTTCTTAATTTTAATCATTTGGTCCTCCATCTCCTTGAGCAACTCTGGTCCAACTACTATCCTATCAGCTGGATTATCCCAACTCACTGGAGTATTGCACTTTCTATCGTAAAGTGCTTCAAATGGGCTCATCTTCAACGATGCCTGATACCCATTGTTGTAAGCGAATTCTACCAAGTGTAGGTAGTCTTCCCATTTCGATGGTTTGTCCATCACATACATTCTCAGTATATCTTCTATCACTCTATTCACCCTCTTTGTTTGTCCATCAGACTCAGTATGATAAGTTGTACTAAAGTTCAGATTCATTCTGAATCCTTTGAACAATCCTTTCCAGAAATTCGAGGTGAAGTTCGGGTCTCTGTCAGACACAATTATTTTAGGAATTATGTGCAATCCTACCACTTCCTTCATGAAAATATCAACAACATCTGCTTCTTGTGAGTATTTTTCAGTGGAATAAAATGGGCAGCTTACATAAGCTTGTCCACCACCACCATGATCGAATCATGCAGCTTTCCTATTATGGGCAATCCCGTAATAAAATCCATTGTCACCACTTCCCACTTCCATTCAGGAATAGGTAAAGGTTGCAACAAACCTACTGGGTGCCTATTCGTAGGTTTAACTTTCTGGCATTCAATACATCTAGCGATGTATTCAATGGTGTCTCTCTTCATACCTGGCCAAAAGTAATGGCTCTTGATCGCTGCCACGGTCCACGGTTTTCTGATATCTAGGGTGCCCTGCATAAGGAACATTATGCATATCATGCAAAATCGTATGTTTCAAGTCCTAGACATTTGGAGCAAAAATTATGTTCTTGTACAGCAATATTCCATCTATTCCCAAATTATAATTATCCACCTTTTGTGGCATCTTACCCTGTTGTAGCATTGCTACCAATTCTCTGTTGTAGCATGTAGTTCATGCACCCTCCTATTGAGTTCATCAGCCACTTTGTTCTCTTTCCCCTTGATATGATTGATATCAAAGTCATATTCGCTTAGAAATTCTAACCATCTGCTTTGCCTAGCATTTAGATTTGGCTAATCAAATAAATATTTTAAACCATTGTGGTCTGTTCTTAGCTCAAACCTCTTCCCCATGAGGTAGTGTCTCCATTTCCTCAAGGCATGCACTATGGATGCCAACTCCAAATCATGAGTGGCATAGTTTCTTTCATGATCCTTCAACTTCCTTGATTCATAACATATGACAAACCCATTTTGATTGAGGATTCCACCAAGTCCTTCATTACATGCATTTGTGCATACAATGAAGTCTTCATTTGGGTCTGCAATCCTTAATATTGGAGCACTTGTCAATAATTGTTTCCTTGTCAATAATTGTTTCAAGTGTTGGAAACTCTTCTCGCAATCCAATGTCCACTGAAACTTCACTCCCATTCTTTGCAAGGAAGTGATTGGGTGTGCAATATTTGAGAATCCTTCAATAAATATTTTGTAGCATCCTGCAAGACCGATGAATGATCTCACCTCTGTCACATTCTTCAACACTGACCATTCTCTAATGGCCTCTATCTTCTCAGGATTCACTACTATCCTATCCTTTGAAATGATATGCCCCAAATAATGAATTTGTTTCTGATAAAATGAGCACTTGCTCAATTTGGCATACAACTGATGCTCCCTTAATACTTGCAACATCATCCTCAAATGATGTTCATGCTCTTCCTCTAACTTAGAATATATAATAATGTAATCCAAAAAGACAATGACAAACTTGTCCAAATATTCTCGGAAAACACCATTCATTAAGAACATGAAAACAACTGGTGCATTTGACAACCCAAATGGCACCATTGTGAACTCATAATGACCATACCTTGTCCTGAAGGTGGTCTTGCTGATATCTTCTTCTTTAATCCTTACCTAATGGTATCATGATCTGAGATCTATCTTTGAAAATATATTTGCATCCTTCAATTGATCAAATAGATCATCAATCCTTGGCAGAGGATACTTGTTCTTAACAGTCACTTTATTCAACTGTATGAAGTCAATGCACAATATTAGTGTTCCATATTTCTTTCTCACAAACAAGACTAGGGAACCCCAAGGTGACACACTTGGGCATATATACCCCTTCTTCAGAAGTTCTTCAAGATGCATTTGCAACTCCTTCAACTCTGGTGTACTCATTATGTAAGGAGTCTTTGATACTGGTGCTACTCCAGGCATTAAATTTATAGAGAAATCAATGTTTCTCCTTGGGGGTATTGGTACCTCCTTGAACACATCTTCAAAATCTTCCAGGACTGCATCATCCTCCAAATTTGGCACCTTATCTCTAGGGGTCTCCACCAAATGAGCTGCAATTATTTGACACCCTTTTCTCTAACATTTCTTCAGCTGCAATGCTGAAATTTCTCTAATGGTTACTACCCTGGGAATTCCCTGTACTTTCCTTAGTTTCCCTTCCTCATCCAGGAAAGTAAATGCTTTGTTGTGACAGTCTAAGAGAGCATGATGTTAGTCAAACCAATCCATCCCAATTAGAGAGTCATAGGAACCTAAAGGCAAGATGTTTAAATGTGCCTTGGTGTTCATTCCATTCATGTCTATGAGGCATGACTTAACCATCTCATTAACTTTTCTTCTTGCTCCTGTAGCCAGTTGCACCAACTAGGATTTCTCATGCTTGCTTCTTGGAAATTGAAAACTTTCCACCATCTTAGGGTCTATATAACTATGACTAGCTCCTGAATCAATTAAAACAACAATGGTTTGGTTGTTGATCATACCTTCCACTTCAATCATGTGGGTTTGATACTCTGCTTGCTTGTTGTCTAGGGCTGCATAAATCCTTGGTACATATCTTCCCATGTCCTCCACTGTTTCAGCTTGCTGTACATTGTGAATAGCCCTACCTTTTTCACCTCTGTGAGGACAATCTATGAACCTATGAGCTCCTTTACAACCCCAACATTGAATAGGTGGCTTCCTTGGCCTTTTACTCCCTATGTCAATCATTATGGGTTCTTTAGGCGTTTGTTGTCCTTGTGGATTATTTCTGAAGAATGGTGGCTTAGATCCCTTCTTCCTCTGATCCATCTTGAATTTCTTATTGTCTTCCCAAGCCTTTTGGAAAGATGGCCCTTTTTTTGCTAATCATATAGGCATTTAGCTCACCTTATGGTCTCTTCCAATGTCTTGGGCTCATCATACTGTATTTTTTCACTGATGAGTGATGGCAATCCACTCAAATACCTTTGAATTTTGACTATCTCATCCTTGATGAAAGAGACATACTTCATCAGTTCTAGAAACCTTCTCTCATATTCATCTATGGTCATACTTCCAAGCTTGAGTTCAAAGAAATATTTCATTTCCTTGTCATAGTATCTCTTGGTAAAGTATTTCTTCTCAAAATACTTCTTGAATTCCTTCCAAGTAACACTTTTCTCTTTAATGTGTTGCACCTACACAAACTAATCCCACCACATGGAGGCATTTCCTTTGAGTTGATAGATAGCAATTCTGCCTTCTGCATGAGAAGAATAATTATGCAATTGAAAATACTTTCTCATGCCCAACAACCATGTTTCTTCATCTTCATCCTTTTTGTGCTCTCCATCAAATGTAGGAGGTTTGATTTTGTTCATTTCTCCTCATAGTTCATCTACCCCAGACCTCTTATACCTTCTGACAGGGGATGGACTTCAGTTGTTGTATGTTCTCTTATTGGAATGCCTTGGGGAGTGATGGTGATGTCTGCCAATACTTCTTGCTTTTCTTTCCTCATCCGAAGGCTTGTGACTTCCAGATTTTCTTAAGCCACTCTCCTTAATCAATTTCTTTTCTATTTTGTTCAAGCCCTCCAATAACTTCATGTTGAAGTCATCCTGCTGCTTGTTGGCTCTCATAAGACTTTCGTTATCATCTTTATGTCTTTGGACATCCTTCTACAAATTCTTAATGGTCTCTGCCATAATCATGTTTTCATTCCTTTCTTCTCCATGTCCATTGGAGTTTGTTCCTTCAATGCCCAAATGGACATCCACCCCTCTGCTCTCATCTTGCTGACTGTAATTCCCCTATGCTTCTTCCATTCCTATGGACTCTTCACTAGTTTGATCTGATCTAGTTGTTGTTAACTATGCAAAATGTGCAACCATCGAAACTTATCAGGCTAATAATTCAACAACTCATGAAAAATATGAACCATTTTGGTTCAATATATACATCAGAATTATCTCTCCTAATTTCCTGGTGTTATCACCATGACAATTCTAGATAATACCCAAGTCTTGAAAACATAGATGCGCAACACCTTCAAAGATACATTTGGGCAAGAAGGTGGCTTACCGAAACCACTTTTTCCAAGACACGGTATCACGTGTTTCAATATGTCAAATCCACCACTCGTGGAGCGGGCGTTGGCTAGTCAGATCACCTCGTTTCACTCGTTCGATACTTCCCAGCCATGTGACGTCTGTTGAATGCCACCATGTAATGAACTCAAAATTTAATCATTTGAAATGGATTAGTCGATCATGGCAACCCAACGCTCTTGTACGTAGTCCGTCTTCGCTTCATAATTTGAATTCTATAACTACCAATCCTCAAGTATGAAGGTATCTGCTTATCCATAAATGAAGTAATCTCCAAATTGCTCGACTTTCTGCTCTCTGTAAAAGCATTTTGGTATCCATAAACTGAGATACATGGACAAGGCTAAATCCAGTGAGATTGATTATTCGGGCAACATGCTAGACTTTCCTGCAAATAAGGAGAAAAGGGTACTTGCACACATTCTAGTGACTAAATTCCACACAAAGACGTCTATAGACTCGCAGTTGGAAGTCAGGCTGAATCCCACTATGAAGGATTTAGTCATCAACAGGTCAGATGCTAAGGAGAAAAGGAGAAAGCAACAGAAGAAGGAGGAATCCACGGCTAAAACGACCGAAAGTGTTGGAGAGAATCAACCGGTCTGGTTAGATTCTTTAAAGGAGGAGATCGCTAAGCTGAAGTGAGTCTTCAACTAAAATTAAGTATGTTTCAGCGAATTTTGAACAGCTGGTAGCAGAGGTAAGGAGCACTAGAGATGATAGGCCTGTTCTTAAACGACCCTTTTACAATAGGATAACTTTTATCATTCACTTTTTGTAATTTTGGGATTAATATGATTATATAAATACAGAAGCATATTTTGGACTGTTTATTACAAAATTCTATCTGGTGGTGTTATGAGTCTTGTTTTCTTTTATAGTATGCTTTTCTTGTAAGCTTATATTTCACTTCCATCTATCTGAATTGGAGGAATATAAAACTCGAAATTCTTTTTAATTAATGCTCAGATGTGGTTGTGTGTTTCTTTTTCCTCTAATATTATGTAAATTAAACTCAGACTCATCGCCTTCCAAACGACTTCGTGTGCACTAAACTTCAACCTGTACATCCATATTTATCGTGCATAGCAACATAACAAGGTAAAACGTATTTCCATGCACCTATATCCACTATGCATTTCACTCTATTCATTTCACCATGTCAAAGTTCAATATGTTCCATCGCGCACAATAATTTGCGTGCACCATTGAATACACTGTCGCGAGACAAATTACACTCATACTATGCGCGTACCAACAAAACTTCTCTGTGTTATGCAATACTTGCACACCCCATGTGCACATTACTATGTGTGTGCTCACCGCATAAGGCTAAATTCAGTACATGCATCCGCACACAATATTCTTCCGCACGGTGCCACAATTTACCGTGCACACTTGCACGCCAACGTTTTCCGCGTGGTGCCAAAATTTACCGCGCATGCCTACATGCCAATATTTTCCATGAACACTCCATGACTTGAAATTTGGTCACTTCGATATTAATCTTCTGTGAATATTTGCTTCACTTGAACATTTCCGTCCCATCTAAGCTCAATGTTGAAACTGAAGCTCTGATACCAATTTGTAATGTCCCCGAGCCACCCACAGGCTGGGGAATGCCACTCCAGAGAAATCTCTCATGATCTAATACCAGTTGGTAACATCCCTAGCCTTAAACAGGCCGGGCCATGCTACTCTAGGGAATGCTTTCATTCTCTTACTGCGGAACATACGATAACATACCTAGTATTCAACTGAGCTATGCCACATAAGTTTTCTCTTCAAACTGCATGCAACTTAAACATATACATACAACACTCTTGTGGAAGATTTATATATAAACATAAAAAAACAATTACATTCTGTAATATACGATTTCATACTGAAATAACAGTAAACACAAATATGCAGCATATACATGGAAATACCCATAAACATACAGGCAATTATAATCACATAAATGATAAATCGTAACATAAGCACGTAAATAACAATGCAAGATATAATTTTATCATACGATTGGTACTTGTCTTGGAAATATTGTCACCAAATGCGTACAGACTATCCATGAACCTAATAGCCTTAGACTACACTGTTCATCACTCTCAACAGTGAGTCAACCCCGAGCTGGGACTAAACTCCACCCGGGTAAAGGGGTTCCTAACCAGGCTAGGGTTCATAGACAACAGGAAAGACTCTGTCTCAGGTGCTCGCTCAACTAATAGCCTATAGCCTCTCATTCCCCACATGCTTGTCCCACCCAAGGAAGTGTGCCCCTTCTCTGATCAACAGTCCCTCGATTGCCCCACTTCTCTTCCAGGGCTTCAGCAACAGGCCAGATAGGAAGTCTCAGAGCACTGTAGCTACATTTTAGCACCTTCGGGAATCAATCCCCATCAATTCTATCGCTTGGATAATTTCTCACGGGCCTGACAACCCGCCTCTTCAATTTCCCACGGGCCTAACAACCCACTTCTTCAATCTCGCTCCCAAGCTAACCAGGTACACCAATCGGAGAAGGTTATGGAAACAGGCTTAGATATAGTGAAATGAATGTCTGAAGGATAACTGGCTGCATGAGTGAAATGGTCATGGAATCATTGACTAGATAACTGAGTGATGGAAGGAATCATCGTGAAAACTGATCATGAAGTATGATAGTAAGAATGATGGTCAAGCTGCTGGTAAGAATCCCCGTGAAAAAGTAACCAAATGAGCTAAGTCCCCACAATATGAATGCATGTCCCCCACTTGACACTTGTCATGTTGGAAGCTACTTTGGTCCACTTGTACCCAACTTTAGAACTTAGGATAAAATAATTATCCATACTTTATGCTTTTAGGAAATATTAATATAATATTCCTTTTTTTTTTAGCTTAAGTTCTCTAGCTTAGCCTTTTCCCTCGACTTTTGGTCCTCCCTTTCCCTAACTGGTGAATTTCAGTCCCCTGTCTCTTTTATCCTAGTCGGTTTGCACGCAGCGATGTATTTTATATTAATCATGAGACATATACAAAATAGGCGCACTGGCCTCTAACATCTAGGCACTCTGGCCTAATTCCAAAACATAAGCATTCCAACTTATACAAACTGGCTCACTAGCCTATAACACATATCATATACACAAGGTTCGTTGACCTCCATACTGCGCGCACTTTAGTTACTACGTGCGGTATCCGGGAATGTGCACGCTACATCATTTTACTGCGCAGTTCATGCATGCACTATGCCACGGAAGGTGCATTACAAAATGATGTCAAAACAGGTCACCATCCTAAGTACAATTACATTACATTTACAATTGGGTTAGACCGACAGATATTACATATGTTCACTTGAAACTTACACAATTTTTTACTAGAAGATCTGTTTGAGAAGAGTCAAAAGGCATTGTAGATAGAAAATATAGTAGAAAACTAATGAATATCATTGGACTGACATGGAAAGACGTGGTGTAAAAATTCTATACTTGTTGAGTGAGATTATATTGATAACAACATGAAGATAGAGATATAACAAGGAAATACACAAAGATATTACAAGGAACACAATAATACAGTAAAAATAAGATTCTATTAATGATTGTCTAGAATACAAGAAACTGTAAAATGCAAAGCACACAAGGTAGCTAGAATGGTGGTATCTTATCTATGAAGAGAGAGATGTGTCGGCTACGCTTATTCACAAGAAGTTGATTACAAAGAGACTAAAAATTCCTTTTAACATAAAGTATCAAATGATAAACCCTAAACATCTAAAACCATAACCCCAGAAGATGAAGCACCAAAATGTTTTTGGGCCCTGATGTGGTTAGTTGATACGTCAATTTCCCGAGGGTGAAACTTTTGCATATGATATTCATTTGGGGTGCTCAATACACTGCTAGAAAGGTCTAGCTGAGGAGTAAAAATATTGTTCATCCTAGAATTTGGCTTCAACAACATGCTAGACACTATCGGGCTCAAAAAGATGTCGTTTAGGGCCTCAAAACAACCCTGGAAGTTTGGGACCTGAAAAACTGTAGAAAAACTGCCAAGATGTGGAACCATTCTGAATTAATGGAATAGGTGGGTGGCCACCAATATCCGCCTACGTCATTCCTCCCCCCTTATGAGTAAATGGTCCCCATTGCGTCAATTTCCTCCATCGAATGGGGAAACTTCTGTTGAACTTAGCTCTTGGTGAGCCACTTGACTTGGTGAAGAAGTTGCTCCGCTTTGACGACCTAATAGAGTTGGATGTTCTACTGGCAGGTTCCCTTCATCTTGGTGTTCATGATCTAATCAACTATCTCTTATTCAATGCAGTCAGGATTAAGTTTTGTAGGGGCCAAGTGCTCAATCGCGTCTGAAATGTCCAAGAGAGGTGTAAAATATGGTCGAAGAAGTTCCACATTAAATACCGGGTGTAAGCCAAGGAAAGGAGGAATAATTAATTAAAAACATTCTCACCCACAACCTTGGTGATGGTGTAAGGATCATATTGGAGTGGGTGTACCTTCCGATGGGGTCTTGTGAGACACTCTTTCTGCAAATTCAACCATACCTTATCTTCCACCATACCTGAAACTTGTGTGGTATTCGATGTTGATCGTGGAAATTCTTGTACTTGGCATTGTTTTTCTACAAAATATCATGAACTTGTTGTTGGATGTGTTGGATTCACTCAACAAATTTGGTTGCTCAATCAACCTCAGTCTGAGCATGCGAGGACTCTTCTTGTGAAACTACAATGGGCATAACTACGTGAATTAGGGTCAATGGATGGAACCCCAAGCACACCTGAAAATAGATATCATCAATAGTGTTGTGGAGGGATTTATTATAGCTATGTTGAACATAAGGAAGGCTATCGTCCCATGTGCATGGATGTTTGGAGTTGTACATCCTCAGGATATGCACAATCATCATGTTGACTACCACTACTTGTCCATCACTCTGTGGGTAGAAGGCAGTCAATTTGGTCAGCTTGGTGTCCATCATCGACCATAGGCTAGACCAAAACATACTCATGAACCAACTATCTCAATCTGAAATAATGGTTTGTGGGACTCCAAAATGAACCCAAACACATTCAAGGAATAACTTGGCAGTGGCCTCGACTGTGATGCTCTTCTTGCAGGGTGCCAAAACTACCATCTTAGAGAATCTATCAATGACCATGAAGACACAGTTATCCCCATGCTTGGTTGAAGGTAGACCGAACATGTAATCCATCCAAGGCCTATCTGGAGTAGGCAGAGGGGTGTACAACCCATGTTTCTTTATGGTAGGATTGGAAATGGTGCATGCAATGCATGATATAATGTACTTGCGGACATCTTCTCGAAGATTTGGCCAATAAAAATGATTTTGTAGTTATGCCACCATTTTGTCCACAACAAAGCATCTTACTGCTCAACTTTAATGAGCTTCCCAAATCATATTTGCACGCTAGTGTAAAGGAACACATAGATGGATTAGATGGAATAGTAGTTCATCTTGGAGATGAAAGTATAGAAATTGTTTTCCTACGCTCAATGTATGATATGTGGCAGAAAATTCAGAGTCACTATTGTATAATTGTAGTCACCCAAACGTCTCATTGCCATAAGAGTTAAGAATTGTGGTTAGTGCCACAACCTTGGGTCAGCTGAGGAAGCTTGCAACATGGTTGGTGATTCCCTTCTAGTACTTGATGTTCAAGTGGAATTGTTGCAGGTATGTGCAAAACTTTTGATGGTGGTTATTTTGTAACTTTTCTTGTGTCTGCATGAATTATAGAGGCATGTGATCAGTGTGGATGATCATTTCCTTCTCCAAAATGTAATGCTTCCACCGTTGACATGCTTGCACAATGGAGTACATCTATTTGTTGTAGGTGGGGTATCTATAAACAACATCAGATAGGTTTTCACTTTGATATACCATCGGATTCCCATGTTGAGTGAGGACTACATTGATAGCATAATCTGAAGCATCTATCTTAATCTCAAATGGCTATTTCAATTCTGGAAGAATAAGGACTGGTGTTGAGTAGAGGTGGATTTTCAAATCCTTGAATGATTTATGTTGGGACACATTCCAAACAAACTTGGCCTTCGCTCCACCCCTGGTCACCTAGCTTAGGGCCCAAGAAATATGAGAGAACCCGAAAACAAACATGCGGTAGAAGTTAGCGAGGCCCGAGAAGTTGTGGAGCTTGGTCAATGTCTTCGCAACCAACCAATCATGGATGACTTGGATCTTGGATGGATCCATGTGCACACCTTGCTCATCCATGATGTATCCCAAATATTGGATTCTATGCATGTAGAAGGCACACTTCTCAAAATTGGCATATAACTTGTGCTATTACAGGGTTCCCAAGACCTGTTGAATGTGCTCTAAATGTTCCTTCCAGGTTTTTCTAAAGATGAGGATGTCATTCATGCATACAACCACAAAGGAGTTTGTGAATGGCCACAATATATTATCCATCATCCACATAAATGTGGTTAGGGAATTAGTTAAGCCAAAAGGCATGACCAACCACTCGAATATACCTTCTTCAAACTTGAAGGTTGTCTTCCATACATCGATTTTCTCAATCGACACCTGGTGGTAGGCTGAATTTAGATCAATCTTACTAAAAAATTTACCTCCCTTGAGTTGATCAAGAAGATTGTCAATCTAGGGGATTGGGTACCAGTTCTTGACTGTGATCTTATTCAAGGCTCTATAATCAATACAAAGTTTCCATGTCCCATCTTTCTTCTATACTAGAAAAATTGGGATCCCATAAGGTGAGGAGCTTGGTATGATGTGGCCCTTCAGAATTAGCTTTTGGATATGGTATTTGATTTATCCATTCTCTATAACAAAATGCTTATATCTAGGTCCATTAGGAAGAAGAGAACTAGGTGTCAAATCAATTGAGTGATTTACTTGATAGTGTAAAGGCACCCCAGTAGTCAAGGTAAAGATGTTTTTGTGCTCTTATACTATCTTGTCCACCTGTTGTTGTTGTGTAGAGAGACCCCGAGCAAAGGTTTTGGCAACTGTAGTGACCTTCCGTTCACCTTCCGACTAGACCATAAAGAGGACAAATATCTCGATCTGAGAGACCACCTTTCTACACTTCTTCATAGCGATTAAAGAGACCACAGTAGTTGGGAATTCCTCTGGTACCATGTAGAGTTTACCTCCCAAAGTAATAATGACACTACGGGGCCTAGATTCATAAAAAGCATGACACTTCCACATATGTGGTTGTCTTGATAAAACATCATAAACTTCAAGAGGGAAACACCACACAATACTTCATCTTTGAAAGGTTTTATTCCATATTACAACCATCATTGTTGGTTGACACAGATGCATCATCCTTGACTGAGCCAACCGATGGTGTATGGCTTAGGATGTGACATCAATGTTAGGTTCAACTTCTTGATGAAATTTGTTAATATTAGGCTCTTCTATATTCCACTGTCAACAATGAAATGGAGTGGAAGAAGCACTTCTCCTCTTCATATTCCTCTAGTTCCTTTGGCTGGAATTTTGTGGTAGCAATGGTGACACTAGGTTTTGTGTCAATGATCTATTTTCCCTTCTCTAGTTTTGAATAAGAGTCCAAGTCAGAATCCGACCCCAAGGATTTCATTTCAGCCAACAATAATTTTTTTGAGTGACATTCATTGGTATTGTTCAAAGGGATTTTGTGGAAATCACACCACTTGCCAGTGTCCTTCTTCGACTTCCCATTACCCTTATTTGCTAGTGACTTGGACTAGTTTTCCTGGGGTTGGCCATACTTTCTCTGTCCTTTTCCCTGGGAGTTAGGGCCACCTTTGTTGGGATATTGTTTTCATGGGTTTGTAGAACTGAAATCATGCTTATTGTTTTTCTTGAGATTTTGCTTGATATTGAAAGCATATCGGTAAGCAGCTCCCAATGAGGAGATGTCTAGGAACTCCATATCTATTTGGATGTGCCTATGTATGCCACTATGGTACTTTAGAACCATGTGTTTCTTGGAGTATTTAATACCCATATTTGTGCACAAGGTACATAATATGTTGGGGTACTATGACACTATCTAGTCTCTTTCCTGACACAGAGTTGTCCATCTCGTGTACTGGTCATCATAGTTTCCAATAGGGTAGTATTTCTCCTCGAGGGCATCAAAAGAATCTACCTAAGTGGGTCCTATTCCAAACATTATAGACTCATCTTCAACATGTTTCTCACATTAAGTCTCCCACCAATATCTGACATGGGGGACGACCTTAAGGAGCATGAAGGTGATTTTTTCACTGTTGGAAAATTTTGGACATAGAAATTACCCTCTAGCATAATTAAACCATTTTTCTAAAGTGTCGACGTATATATGACCTTCAAATAAAGGAATATCAAAGTTCACTTGTACCTTAAAGGGCATCGCACCTCCAAAGTGACTATTGGTTGAAGGTGCCTTTGTTACTATTGGCAACCGTCAAAGGATCTGGGTGAAATTATCCATTATCTTGTTCCTCATCCACATGAGGGATTCCTCGAGCAACAATTTGATAGGATATCCTCCTCTGTCATCTCTCTTTTATTTTTCCATGGGAGGCTTATTGGGATGTTGAGGGTGTTCTTCCCCAAGCTCAACTAGTTCGATACCTAACTCTCAGTATCTTGACTGTTAAGCCCTAAATAGTGAACATTACCCCTTAATTGGGGCATATTACATTAGTAATGTTATTTTATTTATGTCTTCTTGGGTCCATTAGTTGTAATTGTACCTCCTAGTATCCTATATATACCGAGACCTTTTCATTTGGAATCATCTTGTATTTGGAAATTTATGTGGTGTATAAGGAGGTTTCCCCCTTGAAGAGGATTATTATCTGAAATTATATATTTTTCAAGCCATTGAGTACTTATTCTAAGGTTTTTTTATGCTATTTTGATATTTGTTTCTTAACATTTGGTATCAGAGCTCAAGGTCTTGGGGTTTCGCTACTACATCTGAGACACCTTGGAATTTTCAATATAGCTTTTTTTTATGCGGCGTTGTATAAGAAACCCCTTGGAGTATATTTATTAGATAGATCAAGGTATGTGGGGTTCAAATTTCTGCCTATGAGGCCTTATAATGTTGTAGATATAGCCTGTGTAAGATAAGGTTCTGGAATCATCTTGAATTTAGTCATCGAGGAATTTTCTCTATAATATTTTTTATGTAACATTTCAGACCTTGAAATCCAGAATATATTCACAAAAATTATCAAGGTAGTTGTGATAAAAATTTCATCTTCTGGGTCATCTTATTTTTGTAGATACACCTTGTGCAAGATAGGGTATCTGAATAGTCATATTAACTAGTCTCAAACATGTCTTCCGAGTAAAATAGTGATATCTTCTTTAGTGAGTATCCAAATTAAGTGAGACCAGTTGCATTGGATACTGGAAATTCTGTAGTATTTTTGGTACAAGTTTCAAAATCAAATATACGATATTGTGATCTTGGCACTCTTTACAAGTACGCTCTCTTGGAAGGGACAAAAATCAGCAAGGTGTGGGGAAGTTACAATAACTTCCACTTGGCACATCCAATTGTGATCTGACCTGTGGCATTACAGAGAAGATGTATCAAAGAACTACAAAAAGAAATTTTCACACCCAGAAGGGATGAAATTTTGGAGATACAATAGAAGAAAGATCTTCTAGAAGAACCACCTCAAGATCAAGGTTTAAAAGTGATACTTGGCCAACATGCCACCAAAAAAGGGAACTTCTACACCAATTAAGCCTCTAGACAATCTTACTTGGACTCTTGATGAAGGTGAAGAAATTTACAGGGACATAAATGATTTACAAAAGAATACAATAACAAAAGATGAACTACAAGGGATGATGGATTCAACTGAAGCTAAGTTGGAGGAAATAAATACTAAGATGGATGGTTTAAAAAGGGAGATCATGGAAGGATTGAAACATTTCTTAACAGAGAGGACAGATGAAAGTGAAAATGGATCCCATGAAGTTCATGATGAGGACATAAGGAAGGTGAATCAAGAATGGAGAAACTCCAACTTTGGGTTGAAGACCAACCACTTTCCTAAGATCGATATGAGGAAGTTTGATGGCAAGGATCCAATCACATGGATACTTCAGATGGAGAAATTCTTTGATCTACATGGTGTGCCACAAACACAAAAGGCAAAAATTGCTTCTTTGTATTTAGAACCCATTCAATTTTTGTGGTATCTATGACTTTGTTCTCGCAAATCACTTGTCACTTGGACAATTTTCACGGAAGAAATGATAGCACACTATGAGGATACATGGAGAAATACCTTCTTTAGCCAATTAATAAATCTCAAGCAAAAGGGTTCAGTTGTAGAGCACATTGAGAACTTCCAAAGTTTGAATATAAAGGTAAAGGATATTCCAGATGAGCACCTAATTTATGTATTCATAGGAACTTTAAAGGATAACATTCAACATGAGGTTCACCTTTGGGAACCCAAATAATTGGAGAATGCATTCAGGGTGGCGAGAAATGTTGAAAGTAAAAATATGGCTATGGATAAGAGAAGGACCACTCCTAACATCTATCGAGAGAATAATGTTCCTTATTCTAAAACACCTCAACCTACAAGGTTGACACCTCAACAATTGGAGGAAATAAAAACAAAAGGTTTATGCTTTAATTGTGACAACAAGTACAGTAAAGGACATAAGTGTGGTGAGAAGAAATTATTCTACATATATTGTGAAGAGGAAGAAGAACAATAACAATTAGAAGAACCATCGCAAGATGAAAACATAGAAGAGATTTCTTCTAAAGAGTTGACTCCCATGATATCATGTCATGCATTGGCTGGAATTAGCACTCCTCAAAGCCTCAAGATCGAAGGATATATAAAAAAGGAAAAGGTAATAGCTCTAATTAATTCTGGTATTACTCATAATTTCATTCACTATAAATTAGCCAAATCTCTGAATTTCTTTATATATCCAACGCCAGAGTTTCAAGTAATGATTGCATATGGAGGAACTATCAATTGCTTAGGAAAATGCAATAAAATCAATCTTACTATGGGGGAATATGCGTTGGGTATGTGTTATATTCTTTGCATGAGTAGTAGCATCTTAGGCAGTCCTAAACATCTTCTGCCTCGGGAAATGTGTCACATGTTTAGGTGGTTTTTGACACATGCTTTTTTGCTGATGGTTTTCTATTTCTGGTTAAGGAATTAGGGTTGTTGACTAATCCAGGTCATTGGGTTACGGTTTTGGATGTCGTTGGATTCTATATGTATATTATATTGTAAACAATGTAACACTATGAATGAATATAGAATATGTTGGTTTTCCCGGTTTTGGGTTTCCAGGGGAAAAATATCTATGTAATGTTTGTATTTTCCATTGTATCTTTTATGTTCTTTTACTGAAAATCTATTTGCAGTAAATATGATACAAAGTTAAAATATACAATATGTAATGAATAGTCCAATGATTTCTATACCCATGGGTGGTGTTGATGTCGTACTAGGAGTCCAATGGTTACAATCATTAGGAACAATGGCCTTTAATTTTCAAGAACTTTTCATGAAATTTTCATTGGAAGGAAAATAAATTGAGTTAAGGGGTATCATAGGGAAACCCAGTAAGGTGATAAGCTCTAATGACATGACAAAATTATTGAAAAAGGGGCATCAGGGTGTAATTGCACAACTATGCTCACCAGATGTTCAAACAACTAAGCCATCTATTCCCCAATATTTCCAAGGGATCATTGATAAACATTCTAAAGAATTTGAAGATATTCCCAAAGGTCTTCCACCCACTCGAAATCATGATCATGCTATTCACCTAATTCCTGGGAGTGTTCCACCTAACATCAGGCCTTATAGATACCCTTATGCCTAGAAGAGTGAAATTGAGTGTATGGTTGAAGAAACATTAGAGGCTTGCACTATTATACCTAGCCAAAGTTCTTACTTTGCACAGGTGGTAATGGTACTCAAGAAAGAGGGCTCATGGCATATGTGTCCATATTATAGAGAGATCAACAAGATCACTATTAAAGATAAGTTTCCCATTCTCGTCATTGATAAATTGTTAGATGAAATACATGGAGCAATATATTTCACAAAGTTGTATCTTTGTTCAAGGTATCATCATATTAGAATGAAAGAAGCAAATATCCCAAAAACAACATTCCGAACTCATGAAGGCCATTATGAATTTTTGGTCATGCCTTTTGGCCTTAAGAATGCACCTTCCACATTCCAAGGGTTGATGAATTCCATTTTCAAGCCTTTCTTCAAAAATTTGTGTTAGTATTTTTTTATGATATCCTAATCTATAGCAAGTCTTGGGAGGATCATGTGTGACATGTTGACAAGGTACTACGACTATTAAAGGAGCAACAACTATATGCCAAACCATCCAAATGTTTCTTTGGGGTGAAGGAGGTAGAGTATTTGGGTCATATTGTATCTCATGAAGGTGTCAAGGTAGTCCCTAACAATATTAAGGCCATGATGGACTGGACCATTCCCAAAACATTGAAGAATCTTAGAGGATTTTTGGGTTTGACATGTTACTACTGCAAGTTTGTCCATAACTATGGAAGAATAGCAACACCTTTAACAAAATTAACTAAGAAGGATGCATTTTCATGTACTCCAGAGGCAACTCAATATTTTGAACAACTTAAAGAGGCAATGTGCAAAGCTCCTTTCTTGACCACACGAGACTTCACAAAAACCTTTATTGTGGAATGTGATGCCTCGAGAAATGGCATTGGTGTTGTTCTAATGCAAGAAGGAAGGCCCCTTTCTTTTGGAAGTCAACCAATCAAGGGAAAGGAATTAGACAAACCCATTTATGAGAAGGAAATGATGGCAATACTAGATGCATTGAAGAAATGTCACCCTTACCTAATAGGTAGCACTTCAAGGTCAAAACAGATCATGATAATCTTCAGAAGAACAACAAAAATGGGTGACTAAGATGTTGGGTTATTATTTTGAAATAATCTATAAAAAAGGGAAGAAAAATGTTGTGGCAGATGCACTCTCAAGAAAGGATGAATATGTTGAGGCCTTTCTATGTGCTATCTCGATCATCCAACCCGATTGGATAATAGAAGCGAGGGACGAATGGAAGAATGCCAAAAAACGTGTGGACTCGCATTCAAAGGTTGCAACAGGATTCTAGTGCATCAGATACATTTACATGGAAAAGTGATTCACTATGGTACAAATATCACTTATATTTATATAAGAACTCCCGACTCAAACAAAAGGTACTATTGGAATTGCACACCTCTCTGGTAGGAGGGAACTCAGGATTTTTGAAAACCTGCCATAGGGTCAAGAAGGAATTTTTTTGGATGGCCTTAAAACTAATGTTCAAAGGTTTCTGGAAGAATGTTTGGTTTTCCAACAAAATAAGGTGGAAACAATTAAGACCCCAATTCTTTTACAACCATTAGCCATCCCAAGTCAGCGTTGGGAAGAGGTTTCCATGGATTTCATCATAGGGTTACCGAAGTCTGAAGGAAAGAGTATCATCATGGTGATTGTTGATAGACTGACCAAGTACACACACTTTTGTGCACTCTCTCATCCTTTCAAATCCAGTATAGTTTCCACCGCATTCATGGAGATAGTTCAAAAGCTACATGGAAGCCCAAAGATTATTGCAAGTGACAGAGATCCCATCTTCACTGGACATTTTTTGACAGAATTATTTTCTTGTTTGGGTACTCAATTGGCTAATAGCTCAACCTATCATCCTCAATTTGATGGAAAAATCGAGATAGTGAACAAATGTCTAGAAGGATACCTTCGTTGCTTTGTCTCTGATAAACAAACACAATGGTTCAAATGGTTAACCTTGGAAGAATGGTGGTATAACACTTCCTTTCATACTACAAACAAAATGACACCATTTATGTCACTCTATGGATACCACCCACCTTTCATCACTTCTTCTCTAAAACAAAAATCTAAGGTTCAAGCAATGGACTATCACATCGATCATCAACAACAAGTTATCCAACTCTTAAAGGACAACCTAACCATGGCACATAATCGCATAAAACAACAAGCAGATCAACATCGTAGTGAAAGAAGTTTTGAAGTAGGGGATTGGGTATTTTTAAGACTGCAACCATACAAATAGATGCCCCTCAAGCAAGCTAAGAAGGATAATAAATTATCACCAAAGTATTATGGCCCTTATAAGGTGTTGCAAAATATTGGTACTATGGCATACAAATTGGAGTTTCTTGCATCTTCATGAGTACACCTAGTTTTTCATGGTTCATGCTTAAAGAAGGTTATAGGTGACAATGACGCAAACCCCCTGCCTCTCCCAGGGTCTGTGCAACCTCTCGGTCTAGGATCAATTAACTCAAAGTCAAATTGACTCTTAGGGCTTCTGTTGATCCCCAAAACCAGTTAATACATGCCCCTTTTTTCTCTCTGTGCAGGTTCTTTGAAAACCTGTGGGTGCTTTCCTGACGCTTTTTACTTTTAAATTTTTTTGAAATACAGGCGTTAGCTCCCTTCACTAGGCTCCTATCCTCATATGACCTCGGGCTGTGACCCAGGGATTAACTCAAGAAGCACTAAGCATTCAAGCTTCAGGTCTTTTGGCACCCAACACTACTTTGATCTCCTGAAGTACTCTGTAGTTGAAGCTACGGATCAGGCACCACGTATCCCCCTCTTAACCAATGGTCAGGATGTGTCCTTACCTCTAGGATTTGGGTGAATTTTGGTCAGGGTTCCCTTCTCCCATTTCTTTCCAAGTACTCTGCCCCAAACTCCACGATACTATGATGCGTGCCCACGATAGATCAACGACCACGATTGAACTCCTCCTTCAGGCTTCAGGAGTTCTTACTCGACTACATAGACTTCCTTCTGGAGTTCCTCTCCTCTGAATACATGGATCTCTGCCATGTGTCTCAATGATCAGGCAGTCACGATTACTTTGTTTGTTTAAGACTTCGGTAGAATGGCCCTTTGCTCCTCGCAAATATCACGGAGCTCTAGCCTCCCAAACCTCCAAACCTATTGACACTTGTCCACTGTGGAACGAATGGTCACGATTTTCCCCCTCTTCATGACTTCGACTATCCTAACTCCTTTTCACTCTTTTAACCTCTGAATGCACTAAGCGTCGAAGTATCCTTAAGGCTATCCTTCGTGCAACTATCCCATATATGACTATTGTCAGCACTATGGCGATATCTCGCTAGATCTCCACCGTAGGTTCTTAAAACTCTTCCCTTCAAGGGATTACAGTTGTTGGCCCTCCTAAGCTTAACTTTCTGAGGTATATGATACCTATGTTTGCCCTCTATGCACTTCCTTTGAACTTAGAAACGTTCAAAAATAAAAAAAACTTTCTAAGTCTTTTCTCCTCGATGCTTTGATTGTTATCTCTCCTGAGCTTGTTCCTCTAACGTTTTAAATCCTTGGGCACACTCCTTGCAGCCTTGGAAATATTCCACTTGATTTTTCTCCTCTAGAAAAAAGAGTGTGAGAACAACTCAGCATGCACACTCCTTGCATGGATCTGTTCTTTCTCTGCACTATTGCTATAAAAAATTCAACGTTATCTCTCCTTAGCTTCTTTGAGTTAAACTTAATTCTGTCAACAAACTCCTTGCAGACAATATTAATTCCTTGCACAATATCTCAGAAGAGAAACAATTGAAAACTAATTCTAACTCTACAGAGTCGTATATCTAATCATACTATTCATTCACAAGCATAAGAACAAGTATAAACATAGAATTTAAATGAATATAAATCCTACCATTCATTCAGATAAACACAATAACAACAACACCAAACATTTGGATTAAATATTCTCTATTTTATTCATTCAAGTGATAAAATATACATAGATACATGCATTCCTCCACTGCTCCTTCAACAACTTATACAATGCTCTCTGTCTCACACAACAACAACTCTATCTCTCAATAACAACTATCACAAAATGAGAAATAACCGTCTTTCACAAAAATGAGAAACAACAACATTCTTTTGGGCATAAGATACAAAAATATATACAAGGGGTGATTCATCGAGCTTTCCCCCCCAACCACCTAAATGCGACCCTATAAAGATTTATGAAACCACCTACCAAGGACTATTGATCTATTAACATGTACAAAAAGAGAAGGGTGGATGCATAGCCTCTGTACAATACATCCTTTACATTAAAGTGATACTGATATGAGAGGATCTTTAGGGATGGCTTCAACCTCTAATCATTAATTACATTTCTTTTCATAAAATTTCAAATTCAAAAAGTTGTGCTCTCCTTTGTAGAATCCAAATCAGCTTCATGCATGCGCTGGATGATGTGCTTTACTACAACATGTCCTCCTCTTTTAATGTTGATGTAGATGTTCCTGCATCATACTCCTCTGGCCAAAAATTCATGGAATCCTGTCCATGAGCTCCTGCATTGTTTTTCCTTGCTTTGAAATGGCTGGTTCACTTACCCAACTTGCATCTTCTTATGGATGGCCTTTCCACTTCACAAGGTATTCAAAATAATTCTTTCTTCTAGTCCTCTTGCCAATCCTATGATATATGATCTTCTCCATCCATGGCTTCTCTACTACAGGAATGTTTTTTTCCCATCTGATTTCCGTATGATCATATGACCCCCTCGTTTCATCTTCCCTGTAAGGATACAAGTCTGCAACATTAAAAATGGGTGATATTCCCATATTCTTTGGCAGCTCTATCTCATAAGCATTTGTTGCAAAATTTCTAAGGATCTTGCATGGTCCTATATTTTTCATTTTCAATTTATTATATGTTCCCCTTGGGAACCTTTCCTTCCTCAGATGAGATAAAAACTAATGTCCAACTTCAAATTTTACCTCCCTTATTTTCTTATCTGCCCTACTTTTATATTTCTGATTACTCTACTGTACTTGCTCCTTAATTTGATCATGCAATTCTTGCATTTCAACAACAAAATCTTCCGCTCCTGCACTTTTGAACTCACTCTGTCCCAAATCTCTTAACTCTGAAATTCCCCTTGGTTACATTCCATACACAACCTGAAATGGACTTCTTATAGTGCTCTTGTTTGGTGAATCGTTGTATGCAAATTTTGCTTGTGGAAGAATCTAATCCCACTGACTGTTATGCTCAATGACTAAGCTCCTCAACAAATTCCCTAAACTTTTGTTTACCACCTCAGTATGTCCATATGTTTGAGGATGATATGCTGAAATTAAGAACATACTTGTCCCCATATTCTTCCACAATGTTCTCCAAAAGTGTCCTACAAATGGTGTGTCTCTGTCTGAGAAAATGCTCCTGGGAAAACCATGCAGTCTCACAACTTCTTTGAAAAACAGACTTACTATGTCTGTAGCATCATTTGTCTTCTAGCACAGTATAAAGTGTGCCATCTTAGAAAACCTGTCAACTACCACAAATATAGAATCACTTCCCCTTTGGGTTCTTGGTAATCCCAACAAAAAATCCATGTTGATAGCTTCCCAAGGACTATCTAGAATATGCAATGGCTAATAAAGACCGGTGTTCTATTGTCTTACTTTTTCATATTGGAAAATTTTGCATCTGTTTACAAATTTCTTTATCTCATATCTCTTACCTGGCCAATAGTATGAGCTACTCAATTGTGTGCGAATGTTTTATCATGGCCAAAATGTCCTTCTAGGCCTCCACTATGTTTTTCCTTTAGCATATTGTCTCTCATTGAGAATTTTGGTATGCACAATTTGCTCCCTTTGAACAACATTCCATCTTGAATCAAATATTCCATCCATGGGCTCATGTCCCTTAACAAAGGATTTGTACAGGCTTCATAAGTTTCTTTGAAATCTGCATCTTCACCATACATTTCCTTAAGGTGTTCAAACCCCAAGGTTTCCACTTGAAATTCCTGCATAATAAGGCACCTTCTACTCAAAGCATCTACAACCTTATTGGCACTACTAGAAATATGATTGATAACAAAAGTGAATTTTTTCGTAAATTCTACCCACTTTGCATGCCTCTGATTCAACTTCTCTTATCTGGTTATGAACTGTAAATCTTGATTATCATTGTACAACACAAATTCCTTGGGAATAAGATAATGCCTCCACTTCTTTAAGGCTTGAATCACTGCATAAAACTCTTTATCATATGTGGAGTATTTCTTTTTGGTGTCATTCATCTTCTTACTGAAATATGCAACATGTTTTTTATCTTGACTTAAGACTGCTCCAATTTCTACTCCACTAGCATCACACCTTACTTGAAATGTCTTTCCAAAATATGGAAGAACCAGAATTGGTTGTCCAGTAACCTTATCCTTCAATATCCTGAAGATCTTCTCAGCCTCCTCTGTCCACTTAAAATATTTATGTCTCTTCTTCAAAGTGTCTAGTATCGGTGCACATATACCATTGAAATTTCTAATGAATTTCCTATAGAAACTTGATAATTCATGGAAACTCCTTACCTCAAATATGCTTCTTGGAGATGACCAAACTCTAGTAGCTCTCACCTTTTCTGGATCCATCTTCGGCTCATTGGAAGAGATCACAAAACCCAAATATATGAGTTTTGTCTTTATAAAATATGACTTCTTTAAATTTATAAACAACTTCTCTTGGTGCAGCTTCCTCATCACTAATGTCAGGTGTCTCAAGTGCTCCTCTTTAGTTTTATTGAAGACTAGTATATCATATAGATATACAATGGCAAATTTACCTATGAAGTCTTTGAGTACTTCATTCATCAATCTCATAAATGTGCTTGGGGCATTTGTTAAGCCAAATGGAATAACAAGCCACTCATACAACCCTTCATTTGTTTTGAATGTTGTTTTCCATTCATCTCCTTCTCTCATCCTTATTTGGTGATAACCACTTTTCAAGTCTATCTTAGAAAAATAACTTGATCCACTCAAGAAATCCATCAAATCATCCATTATGGGTAAAGGAAATATGTACCTAATAGTGATATAGTTGATGGCTCTGGAATCTGTACACATTCTCCATCCTCCATCCTTCTTAGGACTCAATAGAGTTGGTATTGCACATGGGCTTAACCTCTCCCTAACTAAACCTTTATCTAACAGACCTTGAACTTGGTTTTTGACCTCTTCATTCTCTTGAGGTGTCAACTTGTATGTTTCTTTGTTTGGAAATCTTTCTCTTGGAATAATATCAATGTGATGGTTGATGCTCCTAATGGGTGTTAATGATAAAGGTAACTCAACCACCACTATATCAACAAAAATTTCCAGCAGCTCCTGAATCTCTTCAGGAAGATCATCCATAAAAGTATTAGTAAGGATGATTCTAGGGTTTCTCACCACAACAAATTGTATGTCTTGTTCTTTCTTAACCTCATTCAAGAGCTCCTTCCCACTCATGAGAAGTATGCTTGGGATAGCTTCTTCCTTCACCTTCTTATCCTCTATTGGCAGCAACATGTGTGTCCTACCATTCTTCTCTAAGGTGTAAGTGTTTTTCCTCCCATCATGCATGAAATTTATGTCAAACTGCCATGGTCTTCTTGCAGAACATGACAAAAATACATGGGGATTACATCACATAAAATTTCATCTTTTTTATCCTCCTATTTTAAATTCAACTTAGCATTATTTACTCACCATTACTTAGTGTCCTTTCTACAAACATGATACCTTATATGGATTTGGATGTGCAGTAGTCTCTAGCTCTAGCTTTTCCACCATCTCTGTGGACACTAGATTATTAGTGCTTCCACTATCTATAATCACCTTGCAAACTCTATCCTTGGTCTTGTAAGCAGTCCTAAACAAACTGTTTCTTTGTATTGGTGCTTCCATCTCCTTCTTTGGCTTCAAGAGAATTTTCCTCATCATGAGGGATTTTCCATTTTTAGCTGCTTCTGCCTCAACATTCCTCCTCTGCGCTTCAAAAATGTGAGCATATCCTACTCCTTTTTTTTTCTTGGGACATTCCCAAGACATATGCCTTATCTTTCCACATGCATAACATCTTATCTCTCCTCCTCTGCCTCTTCCTCTTCCTCGAGGAAAAGAATTCATTCCACCATACTGTCTCCCTTGGGAACTGCCTCCTCTATTTGTATGACTGTGAAACTTTCCAGTCTCAGCTTTGGGTTTATGAGCCTTGTCATGGAAAATTACCTTACCCCTGCTTAGGCTTCTTCCTCTATTTCTTTTACCTTTCTTTCTGGCCAATTTATCTTCTACTTTCAGGGCATCCTGATAAGCATCTTCAACTATCCTCATAGTCACCATGCTGATTTCATCCTAGATTTCATATCTCAGGCCATTAATGTACCTGGAAACCTTCCATTCATCACTTTCATGATGAGCAACTCTGATGTTCAACCTATAGAACTCTTTTGTGTACTATTTTACTATCAAACTCTTCTGTCTCAGGTTTTGTAGTCTCCTGAACAAATTTATTTGATAGTCTTTGGGTATGAATTTAGCCTTCAACTTGGCTACCATTTTGTCCCAGATTTTAATTTTTTGTTTGCCTTTGCTTCTTATGTCAACCTACAGTTCATCCCGCCACAGTGTTGCATGTCCTTTTAGCCTTGTGACAACATGTTTTACTTTATTCTCATCATCGACCTCCTCATAGTCGAATTATTTATCCATTTCTCTTATCCAGTCCAACAACTCTTCCATATCCAAATTACCTTCATACATCGAGATTTCCATTTTTTCTCTGGGTCCCATTTTTACAAAAACTCTCAGCAAGCATTCTTCTACAACATCTTCTCCTGCAGCTCCTTCATCCTCCATTTATTCACTCCCGGCCTCACTAATGTCACTTGCATCTGGTGCTCTTCTCTATGCAGTTTCCATGGCATCTAGCCTTGCACGGAGTCTCCTCATTTCCTCCTCCATTGATGGATTTGCTACAGGTCTGTCCATACGTCTTCTTGATGGCATGGCGCTAAGATTTTCTTCACACATAGCTTAAATTATGGATATGATACCACTTGACGCAAACCCCCTACCTCTCCAAGGGTCTATGTGACCTCTTGGTCTAGGATCGATTAAATCTGAGTCGAATTGACTCTTAGGGATTCTGCTGAGCCCCAAAACTAGTTAATACAAACCCCTTTTTTCTCTCTGTGCAAGTTATTTGAAAACACGTGGGAGCTTTTCTGGCACTTTTTACTTTTAAAATTTTTTGAAATATAGGCACTATCTCCCTTCGCCCTTCTCTCCTCATATGACCCCGGGTTGTGACCCAAGGCTTAACTCAAGAAGCGCTAAGCCTTCAGGCTTTAGGTATTTTGTTACCAAACACTTCTTCAATCTTCCGAAGTACTTTGTAGTCAAAGCTATGGATCAGGCACCACGTATCCCACTCTTAAACAATGGTTAGGAAGCGTCCTTACCTCTGATATTTGGGCAACTTTCGATCATCATTCCCTTCTCCCATTTCTTCCATAGTACTCTACCCCAAACTCCACGATACTATGATGCGTGTCCACGACATATCAACGACCACGATTGAACTCCACCTTTGGGCTTCGAGAGTTCTTACTCCACTACACAGACTTCCTTCCAGAGTGCTTCTCCTCTGAATACATGGATCTCCACCATGTGTCTTGGTAATTAGGCAGTCACGATTACTTCATTCCTTCATGACTTCGGCATAACGACCCTTTTCTCCTTGCAAATATCATGGAGTTGTAGCCTCCTGGACCTCCAAACCTATTGACACTTGTCCATTGTGGAATGACTGATCATGATTTTCCCCCTCTTTGGGAATTTATCTATCCCGACTCCTTTACACTCTTTTAACCTCTGAATGCACTAAGTGTTGAAGTATCCTTAAGTCTATCCTTCATGCAAATATCCTAGATCTGAGGATTTTCAACACTTTATCAATCTCCCACTAGATATCCACCATAGGTTCTTCAAACTCTTCCCTTCAAGGGATTACGGTCACTAGCCCTCCTGAGCTTAAATTTACAAGGTATATGAGACCTATGTCTTACCTCTGTGTGCTTCCTTTGAACTTAGAAACATTCAGACTTAGAAAAAATTATAAGTCTTTTCTCCTCGATGCTTTGATCGTTATCTCTCATGAGCTTGTTCCTCCAAATTTTTAAAGCCTTGGGTGCACTCCTTACAGCCTTGGAACTCTTCCACTTGATTTTTCTCCTCTGGGACAAAGAGTCTAAGAAAAAATCAGCCTACGCACTCCTTTCATGGCTCTGTGCTTTCTTTTCACTATTTCTATCAAATATTCAACATTATCTCTCTTGAGCTTCTCTTAGTTAAACTTAACTCTGTCAACTCACTCCTTGTGGAGAATATGCAATCCTTGCACAAGCTCTCAAAAGAGAAACAATTGAAAACTTATTCTAACTCTATAGAGTCATATATCTAATCATGCAATGCATTCATAAGCATAAGAACAAGTATAAACAAAGAATTTAAATGAACATAAATCCTTCCATTCATTCAGATAAACACAATAACAACAACACTGAACATTTGGATTAAAGATTCTCTGTTCTATTCATTCAAGTGATAAAATATACATAGATACAGGCACTCCTCCACTGCTCCTTCAACAACTTATACAATGCTCTTTGTCTCACACATCAACAACTCGCTCTCTCAATAACAACTATCACAAAATAAGCAGCAATCAACTTTCACAAAAATGAGCAACAACAACCTTCTTTTGGGCATAAGATACAAAAATATATACAAGGGGTGATTCATCGATATTTCCCCCCTTACTACCTAAATGATATCCTATCAATATTTATGAATCCACCTACTAAGGACTATGGAGTTATTAGCATTTACAAAAAGATAAGGGCTAATGCATAGCATCTATACAATAGTACAGCCTTTACATTAAAGTGATACTAATCCATGAGGATTTTTAGGGATGTCCTCAACCTCCAATCATTAATTACAATTATTTTCATAAAATTTCAAATTAAAAAAGGTGCGCTCTACTTTGTAGAATCCAAATCAGCTTCATGCATGTGTTGGATGATGTGCTTTACTCCAACCCGTCCTCCTCTTTTAATGTTGATGTAGATGCTCCTACATCAGACAAGATCCCAGTTCAAACTGTATTGCCAGAACTCGACGATGAAGGAAAAATCATATTGGAGCTTGAAGCTATCACTGACACAAGAATTTTCCAGCTGAGGAATAGATCCATTTCAGAGTATCTCATTAAGTGGAGGAAACTACTTGCTGAAGATTTCACTTGGAAAGATGAATCTTTTATACATAAGCATCCAAAATTACTCAAGCATTGTGGACAACACTTATCTAAAGAGGAGGGGCATGTTAAGCCCTGAATAATGGCATATTACCCCTTAATTGGGGCATATTACATTAGTAATGTTATTTTACTTATGTCGGCTTGGGTCCATTAGTTGTAATTGTACCTCTTAGTCTCCTATATATACCAAGGAGACCTTTTCATTTGGAATCATCTTGTATTTGGAAATTTATGTTGTGTATA
The DNA here is from genome assembly GCA_000966675.3 of Picea glauca. Lineage (NCBI taxonomy): Eukaryota > Viridiplantae > Streptophyta > Pinopsida > Pinales > Pinaceae > Picea > Picea glauca. Next base: position 490,884 of record JZKD02S1675123.1, on the reverse strand, counting down.
AGGAGGTTGCCCCCTCGAAGAGGATTATTACCTGAAATTCTATCTTTTTCAAGGCGTTGAGTACTTATTCTGAGGTTTTTTTATGCTATTTTGATATTTGGTTCTTAACACTGACCTCGTCAGGGACATGCACAGAGAAACAACAAAGAGTAGATTGATCTAATACCATTGATCCAGATTATATTGAGAATGACATGAAGGAATACATATTATAGAGATATAACAAGGAAATACAAGAGATATTGCAAGGAACAAAATAATATAGTAAAAACCAGATTCTATTAATGATTGCTTGGAATACGAAACACTGCAAAACACAAAGAACACAAGCTATCTAAAATGGTGGTAGCTTATCTCTTAAGAGAGAGATGTGTTAGCTACGCTCATTTGAAATAATATAATTACAAAGAGGCCGAAAAGGCCTTTTAACATAAAGCATCAAATGAGAAAACCCTAAACATCCAAAACCATAACCCCAAAATATGAAGTGCCAAAATGTTTGTGGGCCTCGATGTGGTTAGTTGATACACCAACTTCTTGGGGGAACAACTTTTTCATATGATCTCCTTGGGGCACTTGATACACCTTCAAAAAGGTCTATCTGAGGAGTACATATTTATTTAATCCTAGCATATAGCTTCAACTACATGCTAAGCACTGCTGGGACAAAAAAACACCATTTAGGGCCTCAAAATGGCTTTGAAAGTTTGAGACCTGAAAAAGCTGTAGAAAAACTACCAAGATGTGGAACCATTTTGAATTAGTGAAACAAGTGGGTGGCCACTAGTATCCACCTAGATCACTTGCTAAACCTCCAAATATCTCATCCATGACTTATGAAGAAAGTGAAGAAACAAAGAAACAAGTATCCAAATTGTGGAATCAAGTTAAGGAATTGGATGATAGGACAATGAAACATGTTGATTTGGTGTATTTGAAAATAAAAATAGAAAATAATATATATCAGAAGAGAGAGAAATTAAAAATTTCCTTGGAGGCCATGGTCATACAAACCCTAAATGAGAGGCTTCCTAAAAGTGACGATGTGACTGAAGGGACTTTTGATAATAAAGGTAGTATTCATGTTTAACAACCTTCCATTGATAAGCATATTCTAGGAGGATTTAACTCTAATATTGGAGCTAATCATGGATGTGTTCCTAATGGTATAAATTTCCCCAAGATTTAATTAAGGAAGTTTTAAGAAACATATGTCTTTACATCAGTGAATTAAATATAGAAATACTTTGAATTGTGTAACATCCCCATTATAATACCTATTTTAATTAATGCATAATGTAGATAGGAATATGGTTGTGGCCAAGCAATGTAATATAAAAAATGTATTTTATGTTTTTAATAAAAATAATGTGATGTCAGCTGCTAGGCATATGGACAGAGATGGGGGTTGAGTTCTTCCACAAGAGAAGAGAGTGTCTAAGAGGGGGCCTAAAGGGAAAAGGTTTATGGGTATTAATCCAAAACCAATTTTCTGAATTATATTATCTTTGGGGAAACCTTATATTTATGTTTGAGTGTAAGAGAGACCAATCATTGATTCAAAAAGGATCCAGAGAAGGCTAAGAATAACTCAGAATTCACAGAGGCAACTCAGAATGCCCAAAATGGCTTCAACAGACAGAGAAAGGGAAAAAATTCAAAGTTCCCAAAACTCAGTGAAACTGACATGATCGTGAAGAGCATGTCACAAGATTTCTAACAATGCAAATGACTCGTCAAATAGTGTTATGGTTTGAAATATATTTGTGGTCAAAGTTGCGGTCAACCAGGACCAGTCAGCAGGGGACACATCATCATCTGTACTGCTGATGTCAGCATGATGTCAATAGCTGACATGGTAGGATGAAATCATTGTATGGGTTACTGACGTCAGCATGCCATGTGGCAGCACCACATGCTTCCATGTGTCACTCGCCATTGGACTTTTCAGGGGTCCACATGGGATAATAGGAAAGTGCCACATGGCACCCCCAGGAGATGCCATGTGGCACCATCCAAGGAGCACCACGTGTCTCATATAGTTGACTGGGCATGAAATCAACATCTAGGTGGACCAATGAGAATATTCCACATGGCACAATCACCGGACGACACATGGCATCCCCAAATCGCTCAAGGACAACTCGTATCCAAAAATTCAAAAAATATATAATGGCGGGACCCCGCCAAACCTGGCGGAGGTTTGCCATATCTGGTGACAACCGTCATATCTAGAAGTCGCTCACTAAGTTAGTTGGGAGTTATAAACACAACACTAAAATGGGAGCCCATGGTGTTTGACCCCGAGACCTTCCCATAACAAACTCCCTAACTTTAGCGCCCATACCAATCCGCCTAATGGTCACATTGTAACATCTGTCCACCAAAAATTGTTTTAAAGCTGAGTTTCACTAGCCACCGGGGGAGAGGAGAGGTCGTACATTTGTGGGCATAAATTTCGAGATGAGTATTGTCATTATTGCAGGTTACAACGGGCACGAAAATCAAGACAAATTTTCTCTTGGGCCTGGGAGTGCCAGAGTCAGATCAAAGCATGGAGACAATCATTTTTGGGTAATTCAACGCCACAAATCCAATGGTGATGTTTTTTTTTTATCTGAGCATTATTTATGCATCTCGATTTCAAAATGAGATATATTCATGTATTTGCCAAATTCTTTTGTTGAGTTAATAAAAGAGCCTACCCATTTGAGAGCAGGACCTGGAGAGGTAGTCCACAAGGGATGAACTCTGTTACCAAGTTTTTGTGTTCATATTTGATGCTTATGTATCTTAATTTCTAAGTTTTCCCTTTTTTAATGGTGCACTTTAATTTATGCTCATTTAATACAATTCTTTATAAGTCACGATGAAAAGATCCCAGATCATGTTGGTATCAGAGCAGTCATTTTTGACTTGAATTGTTGAGTGTGAATTCTTACTAGGGTCAAGCATAAGCAGGGTGAAGGAAATCTAAATACTTTCAATCTTGAAGTTGGTAGTGTATCTTGAAGGAAGAAAATGGCAGAAGAGGACAAGCGTGATGAAAAGAAGAAAAACTTTCACATGGTATTTTATCGCATGTCAGAAATGGTCGAGTGAATGTATGAATATTAAGAGAAGAGGATGAATAAGAAAGGGAAGAAAAAGGAAGCACATGCAAATGATGATGCTTCAGTAAACCAAGGGGTTGGGGGAGATCTTCCTGAACCTCCATCTTCACCTTCGAGTTCTAGTTATTCTTCCTCTGAGCATTCTCATTATTCTCATCATTCTAACCATAAAGCCTCTTTTAAGAAACCATTATTAAAGATTGATGTAAAATTTTCTTTACCTATGTTTAATAGATATGCTAATCCTGAAAAGTTAGATAACTGGATCCAACAGGTTGAAGTGTATTGTGTGTCTAGCATATTGATGAAGAGGAAGTTAAAGTGAAACTGGCTTCTCTTCGGTGGGAAGGCACTGCTCTCATATGGTTGGAGAGAAAGCTTCAGGAAGAAATTAAGTGTGCTAAGATTCTTTCCTCATGGTCGGAATTTAAACCAGAGATCAAGAAGCAATTTTATCCATTAGGGTATTTACATAAAGCAATGATGGAATGGAAAATCTTAAGGCAAAGTAAAGGACAAACTGTACAAAGTTTCACAAAAGAATCTAGGAAGAAATATCTTGCATTGAACATTCATTTAGATTCTTATGAGACTTTAATAAAGTATATTGGCGCACTTCACAATTATATTTGACATACTTTTCTCTTGTTTAACCCTAATATTCTTGATGAAGTTTGTGTGCAAGCCACTCACCTAGAGAACGAGGGGAAACATGTTCAAGAAGATCCCACAAAGAAACCTTCCAATTTCCCATAGAAGACTTTTAAGAAGTTTAAAAGGAAGGAAAAGAAGACTAGTACAGTGATGAGAGAAGGAGGGAAACCATCTTGCACTCATTGCAAGAAGAGCGGTCACGATGAAGAACACTATTGGAAACTGCGTCTGAAACATAAATCGAAACAGTTCGGTGGAAAGGGGAAGACAAAGACTGTTGCTACGGTACAACAATATCTTGGTTCTGATTCAGGAGATGAAGGAAAGATCACGGTGGTTGGAGTACAAGGTAAAGAATCTCTTCATGCTAGTTCTAGTTCCAATGACGAATCTCATGTTGATGAACGAAACAGGAATGAGTTATTTCACATAAGATTTGTATCTAAACATACTAATATAGATACATTAATTGATCTGAGTTCCCAAGTAAACCTAATATCTGGAGCACTTGTCAAGAAAATGGGTCTTGAAATGAAACCACATCCGAAACCTTATCCTATTGGTTGGGCATGTGACAAAGCAAAACTTAATGTCACCAAATAATGTAGGATAAGATTTTCTATTGCTTCAAAATTGATTGATGAAGTTGATTTGGATGTTGTATTGCTTGATATATGTGGCATAGTGTTGGAAAGTCCTTATATTTATGATAGAAAAGAAGTCTTCTTTCGACATGAGAAAAAATACCACATTACTAAGGGAGGAGTGGAATATATTGTTAGAGCTCACAACATGAGGGTAAATACAACACTTGTTAGTGTAGTACAAATGAAAAGACTCATAAACACTAATAAGAGATATGTGCTCATGGTCGTCAAAGAGAAAGATGTCGGGACATCCAACACTGCAAGGGTGTGATCCACCTCATAAAAAGGAATTAACTGATATTGTTTCTAAGTATGATGATATTTTTTAGGGACCAAATGGATTACCTTCTAAGAGGGAAATCCAACATGAGATACATCTTCAACATGATTCTCCTTTTCCTAATGTGGGCATGTACAGGATGTCATTTGTGGAGATGATAGAGATCAAGAAGCAGGTACATGGATTATTGGATCAAGGGGTCATCAGGCTCAATTCATCTCCTTGTGGTTCTCTGATCGTGATGGTGTCAAAGAAAGATGGCACATGGTGAATGTGTGTCGATTACTAAGCCTTAAATAAAATCTTGGTTTAAAATCGTTACCCTCTTCCTCGCATAGATGATTTACTTGATCAATTGAAGAATGTTTTCTATTTCACTAAGTTGGATTTGCGCAGAGGATATCATCAAATAAGAGTCACAGAACACGATGCATGGAAAATTTCCTTTAAAACCAAACATGGATTGTTTGAGTGGTTGGTTATGTCATTTTGGATTTGTAATGCTCCGACAACTTTCATACGTATGATGAATGATGTATTCAAGCCTTTCATATATGACTTTGTGATTTTATATTTAGATGGCATTCTTGTTTTTAGCGGGACATGGGATGAGCATGTGAGGCATGTAAAGAAAGTATTGGATACTTTGCAAAGGGAGAAGTTATATGTAAAATTTTCAAAATGTGAATTTGGCAAGACTACACTTGTATACTTAGGTCATATTGTAGGAGGAGGACAATTGAAAATTGACCCTTCCAAAATTGATGTAATTGTAAATTGGCCTGAGCCAAAAAGTGTAAACGAAGTTTGAATCTTCGTAGGTGAAGTCCAGTATTAGAGGAGATTTTTTCCCAACTTCTCCTTCATAGAAGCTCCTCTGCAAGCCTTAACCAGTGTGAAGAACACTTTTTAGTGGGAAGGAAAGAAACAAAAATCTTTCGACACTTTGAAAGGAAAGATCAGTATCGCAAAAATATTAGCACTGCCAAATCTTCAACAAACTTTTGATATCGAGACAGATGCCAATGAATATGCCATGGGTGCAGTACTAATGCAATATCTTAAGCCTATATGTTACCACTCTGAAACTTTTAACCAAGATGTTGTTATCTATCCTACATATGATAAAGAGTTGTATGCATTAGTCCAAAGTGTAAAGAAATGGAAGCACTACTTGTTAGGGAAGGAAACCATTATACATACAAATCACCAACCTTTACAGTATCTTCAAGCACATACCAAATTGGAACAATCTTGACACTACAGGTGGATGGGTTTTCTACAACAGCTTCACTTGGTAATCAAGTACAAAAAGGGTACAAGTAACAAGGTAGTTGATATGCTTTCTAGACCTCCTATTGTTTCTTCTATTATTTTGAAGAATGCTTCTTTATCTCATGATAGCTATATATAACAATATTCCATCGATGAATATTTTAAAGAAGTATATACAAAGCTAACCCTTGGTGCACAAGTAGATAATTATTGTCAGCAAGGAAAGTTACTTTGCCATCTTGGAAAGCTATGTATTCCTATAAGTGAATGAGTCCATGTAATATGAGAAGTTCATACTTCTCTTGTGTCTGGGCATTTTGGGGTAGGAAAAATTATGGCTCATTTACAGAGGTATAGTCACTGGCCTCAAATGAAAGCAATTGTAACTAAATATGTAAAGGGGTGTGTGATGTGTTCTACTTGTAAGCTCACTAATAGAAAACTGGGGCTATACTCACCACTTCATGTTCCATCCCATCCATGGGAAAGTATATCCATGGATATTGTAGGGGGTTTACCCATGACCAAAGGGGGTCATTATTATTTGTATGTTGTAGTGGATAGGTTCAGCAAGATGTGTATCTTGATGCCTTGTAAAAAGAAGATCATTGCTGAGAAAACTGCTAATCTCTTCTTTCAACATGTTAATTGGGTTCACTTTGGATTACCCACATCTATCATCTCGAATCGAGATACTCAATACCTTGGGGAATTTTGGACTAGCTTGTGGAGAATGATGGACACCAAATTGAAGAGGAGCATTACTTTCCATCCACAGACCGACGGACAAACAGAGGTGGTAAACCAAACAGTGGTACTTTTGCTTCTAGGCTACTGCAACAAGCATCCCAAGGTATGTGATGAACATATACCCTATGTAAATCATGTGTATAACCAAGATTTACATTCCTCCACTCATAGTTCACCTTTTGAGACATTTTTTGGATACTTACCAAAGGTTCCTTTGGACTTGATGTATGGGAGAGATGTCAATGGAAATGAATATAGAACAGAGGACAGAGCCTGCAAGTTCATCTAGAGGACTCAGCAGATACACTAGGCAGATAGGGAACAGTTGGAGAAAAATGAAGCATAGTATAAATCTTGACACGAAAAGCACAGGGTTGATCATCAGTTCCAGGTTGGAGACCAGGTATGGCTTCACATTAGCAAGGAGAGATTGAAGGGTGAAGGAAAGAAACTCAAGCCCATTCGTTATGGACCCTTCACTATCTTAGAGAAAAGTGGTACCAATGTTTTTCGTTTGGATCTTCCACCTTATATGCAGATTTAATCAGTTGTGAACGTTGAGAACTTGAAACTTTTTTAGCCTCCCATGATCATGGATCAAGATGAGGAAGTTTCAATTCCATCAGTTGATGAGTTTGCACCTGAGTACTTGGATGAGCTACAGGAAGATATCATCCTGGACAAGAAGACGAGGACTTCACGCATGGGTGTTTTTTATTATCTTCGAGTAGGCTTAAAAGGCACCCATCCAAGCAAGGCAAAGTGGATCAAGAAGGAAAAAGTGAGGGAACTCTTCCCTCACTTACCATTTGATTGATGAAAGTTTTTGGTGGTCCAAAAATATCTTAGTGGGAAGGTGTGATCCAAAAAGGATTCAGAGAAGGCTAAGAATGACTCAGAACTCACAGAGGCAACTCAGAACACTCAGAATGGATTTAATAGACAGAGAAAGGGAAAAATTCAAATTTCTAGAAACTCAGTGAAAATGGCATGATCACAAAGAGTGTGTCGCAAGATTTCTAACGATGCAAACAGATCGTCAAACGGAGTTACTGTTTGAAATATATTTGCAGTCAAAGTTGTGGTCAACCAGGACTAGTCAGTAGGGGACACATCATCGTCCATATTGCTGACATCAATAGCTGACATGAAAAGGTGACATCATCATACAAGTTGTTGATTTTAGCATGCCACGTGGCAGCACCATAGGCTTCCATGTGTCACCCTCCATTGGACTTTTCAGGGGTCCATGTGGGTCAATAGGAAAGTGCCACATGGCACCCCAGGAGATGCCATGTGGCACCATCCAGGGAGTGCCATGTGTTATGTATAGTTGAATGGACATGAAATCAAAATTCAGGTGGACCAACAAGAAGATTCCACATGGCCTAATCAGCGGGCGACACATGGCATCACCGAATCGCTCAAGGAAAACCCGTATCTGAAAATTCAAAAAATATATAATGGCAGGACCCTGCCAAATCTGGTAGAGGTTCGCCATATCTGGTGAAAACCTCTGTATCTAGAAGTCTCTCACTAAGTTAGTTAGGAGTTATAACCAAAACACTAAAATGGGAGCCCATGAGGTTTTACCCCGGGACCTCCCTATAACAAGCGCCCTAACTTTAGCACCCATACCAATCCGCCTAACGATCACATTGTAATATATGTCTGCCGAAAATAGTTTTAAATCCGAGTTTCACCAGCCGCCGGGGGAGAGGTGCAATCGTACATCCGCAGGCATGGATTTCGAGACGAGTACTGTCATTATTGCAGGTTGTAGTGGGCATGAAAATCGAGACAGATTTCCTCTTGGGCTTGGGAGTGCCAGAGTCGGATCAGAGCGTGGAGATAGTTGTTTTTAGGTAATTCAACACCATGAATCCAATGGTGATGTTTTTTGTTTTTTCTGATCTGAGCATTATTTCTGCAGCTTGATTTCAGAATGAGATATATTCATGTATTTGTCAAATTATTTTGCTGAGTTAATAAAAGAGCCTACCCATTTGAGAGCAGGACCCAGAGATGTAGTCCACCAGGGAAGAACTCCATTATCAATTTTTTGTGATCATATCTGATGATTGTTTCTCTTCATTTCTAAGTTTTCCCTTCTTTAATGGTGCACTTTAATTTATGCTCATTTAATACAATTATTTATAAGTCACGATGAAAAGATCCTGGATCAATCATTAAAACTCATGTAAGAGGGTGGGTGTAAGAGTCACATCCCATAGTTATTGGAAAGCATGGGGAAGAAGAAATCAACATTGGGAAGAGTGAGCAGTCAAAATTTTTGGGAGGATAGAGAAATTTGTATGGGTTGTTACACATAGATTTTTACAGGAGGAGTTGGGCATGAACAACAAGAATCAAGCAAGAAAGAGAGCATGCGAGTATGAACAAGAAGGATGGGTGAATCAAGGAGCAAGATGGAGAATTTTGGAGCGTATTGGAGCTGGAAAATTGAAGAACCAGGTTGTCAGGCCTGAAGAGTGAACTCCTGAGTGAGTTGCACTATGTCAACAAATGTTGTTGTTGTTTTTATTGGTAGTTTTCCTAACAATGATTCCATTGAGTTACAAACAGAGATATTTGTAGACACTTGAGATAGAGAGACCCTAATAAAAAAATGGGATTCCTAATGGACTGAAATCAGTGAAGGGGTACATTCCTTGGGTTGGATAGGTCAATAGGAAGAGAGCTAGAGGTAAATTCGCAATAGTTGTAGGAGAGTATCAGTGGGTTGTGTGTTTGTGAGCTATGAGTGGGTTGTGAGAGGCACCATTTTCTTGTGGATTCCTAGCCCCATATTGAGGGTGATTTGTTGTTAAGATCTAGAGCAGTAAGTATATGGTTGGGTGGAATGTCCTTTCCAAGTAGCTGGTTGCATAAAATTTTTACAAATATAAATGTTTACCTATTTTATGTCATTTATTGAGTTTAATTGTTGTTTCTTAATATGATTATGTGAATGGTTTTATTTCTATTATGAATGAGACATTTTATGAAATTCATGTTCATCTAGACTAATGTAGATGCATTTCATTCATGGGCATCAAAATCTGGTTTAAAATGTGTTTAAAACATAGCTGGTAAGCTATAGTAAATAAATCAGCAAGAAGAAATTTCATTTTTGTGTTATGTTATTCCGCAAGTAGCATTCCATGGGCAGGTTGGGGGAATTTACATAATGGTATTAGAGCACGGAGGTTGCAACGCTAGCCTGTAGGAGCCTACCACATGATCACAAAAGTTGTTTGAACCAGATTTGTTTTTGTTTGGGGTAAAAAAGAAAATTATTTTTTCCATGGGACAACATTGGAGGAGGAATTATGGTGGTTTAATGCCATGGAAACAATTTTCATAAAATTCCTCATGGTCTGAGCTTACCAACGAGCCATTGTTGGGTCAAATTGGAGCACAAAGTCAATAGTTATGCCCCAGAGAAACCAGTGCACAAGAGCTATCAATTAAACCCGGTGTTGTATTTTTTATTGTTGATCTACAAAGGGAGTTGATTATCCCACACACAAAGGAAAATGTTAGACATGATGGCTTACAAGAAAAGGATAAACCTTGGTTATTCACGTGTGAAGCACAAAGAGCCCCAGAACCTTGTTGATCCCTTGTGCAATATAATAGTTGGGTATGGGAACCCCATGAGAAAATGTGTTCATCGGATTAGCGTCAGAGCAATTGGATGTAGGTTGCATGTGACAACATGTGGCTTGGTGCCCTGGTGGGCCAATGGGTTGGTGGATCGATGTTGGGTCCATTTGACTGGAGGTGTGTGTGAAAGTTGTTCCAGTGGCTCGGTAGCCAGTGCCTTGATGTCGGATCAAATTCATTTGAGTGGATGTTGCATGGGAGAATTTGGTGGGATGGTGGGTCAGTGTCCAGTAGCCATGTGTTGTTCTAGGTGGTAGGCCATGTTAGGATTATGTTCCTAAGGTGTCATCTAAGTCCCCGGATCAGGTGCTTGAGAGTGTGGTGTTAAAGGTTTCTGAACGGATCGGTGGTTAGTGTACCAATGCCCTAGTTTCCCAGTATGTTAATAGATGAATCGGGTCGGTGTAAGGATCGTTGGTTGAAGTTGTATGTGATGGGCCAATGCCTGGGTGGTACGACATGTTGATATATTGGATTAGATTGGAATTATTGGGAGATTTGGGTCAAAGTGGAGTGAGATAGCGTGGATGCCCAGCGTTGGAAATATTTCTATTTTTGAATCACTAGTTCACTATTAGTTAAATGGAGCTAGTTCTATTTTAGACTTTCTATTTTCACTATTATGCATGCATGCATTCCTAAGGAAAATCTCATTGTTAGTTCATTTTTCTTAACTATGGAATGTTCCACTCTATATGAGTGTGTATCGCTCATTCATTCATAGTAGTCGATCATTGATTAGTTCATTAGAGTGGTATTAATATATTTTCTCATTATTCCATATTGAATCTCTCTTCCTTTTCTTGATAAGTTTTGTTTGTTCTTGCTTTAGCTAGGTCTCCTATGTAGGTTTCAATGAAACATTGACATGATATCAGAGCCGAGATAATTGGAGAAAACCAGACAAGCCAAAGAATAGGGAAAATGGACTTTCAACGAGTGTAATCTATGGATATGACAACGTCACAACCTCTCCCTATCGAAAAGTGTGACAATTGAAAGTGTTGGATCCTCTCTGTGTTGAAAGGTGCAACAGTCGCACCCAAAATTAAGATTTTATTTTTTTTTGGAAAGTTTCACACCTTCTTCACTACTAGGGTGCGACACTTGCTAAGTGTCACACTTTATCCTTTAAACAGGGTGTGATCATGTCTCAAGATTCTCATTGACAAGGTGAGACACTCTTGAATAAGTGTTTTTTCAATGATTTATCGGGCAAAGTTTTCTGGGTTTTCCAAAACCAGTAAGAGGGATGGATACAACACCAATTCTTCAGTCAAATTTTGTGATAATAATCACTCCATACAATTATTTTGAATGGAAGCCGAAGTATGAATTCCAAATCAGAAGGAAAGGATTGTACAATTTGACGACGACAACAGAAACAGAACCTACATCAACGATTGAGAAGACCATATGGGAGAATCGTAAGGATGAGGCCACAAGACTTATTCTTGAATTAATTTCAATTGATTTATGGTTTTATGTTGCTGCATGCAAGACTCCAAACATGATCTAGACTACCTTGGAAAGTCTCTTTGGAAAGTAGGATGAGATGAGAGTTCATATGCTTGAGGTAGAGTTGTATACCTTGGATCCTAAAAGTTTTGATAATATACAATATTTCATTACCAAGTTTAAAACTTTGATATTAAGCTTGACATATTCTGGTATTTATAAGTCTACACAACAAGACCAACTTATTCTAACAATTTTGGCTAAGTTAGGACCATAATATGTTGTGTATGTCTCCACTTTCCATTCTGGCATATACCTCTTGGGATCAAAGTGGAATATTCCTACCATGGACTAGTTCATTGATTCTCTCACACATGAGAAGGAAAAACTCATTCAGATGGGCCTAATCAAGTATCCCAAAGCACATGCACTCACCATGTGTGATGGAAAATGATCATCCAAACAAAAATGAAAGGGGCAATCACATCTAGAGCCAAAGAAGGAGGGATATTCCAAACCCTTCAATGATTCTCCAAGTTCCAAAGACTCTTCATATTCCAAGAATAAGAAGAAGGTAAAGCAGTTCATTTATTTCAATAAACCGAATCATGAAGAATCCACATGCATGAAGAAGCAAATCAATCTTATGGCACAGGAAATTTAGCAAAAAAACCTTGGAAATTTCATTCTTGAAGGAGCCAAGAAGAAGAAGGAAGAAGATCTTTCTCCTAAGAAAAGTAATCATCATGCTCTTGTTGCAATTAATTCCTCATCTGATTCATGGATTATATATTTCGGTGCATCACATCATATGGCAGTGAAAGAGGAATTCTTTACTTATTTGAGTTCAGTCTCAAGACCCCTTATTCTCATGGGGAATTATTCCAGTAGCAGTAGTAGGAGAGGGAAGAGTGGAACTCCCTAATGGAAGTTTTGAGAATGTTTTACATGTTCCAAAGCTTTCTATAAATCTTCTCTCGGTTTATCATATCACTTAGAAAGGTAAAAAGGCTGAGTTTACATCAGATTCAGTTTATGTACTTGACATGCATGACAATTCCATTATTGAAATTGGTGAGATCACGAATCAAGGTTGTACAAATTCACTAAGTTTGTTGATTATGACTCCCTTTTACTACTTACACATGAGGAGAGTACTTTGCATGTACCACTAGTCTAGGATGCAGAGACTCTTATGCTTCCACCAGTTCTAGACATCAAAGATGGTTCCATACACTTATATTATGTACATGGAAATGAGTAGGTAGTAAATCCATATAAGGATCTATCACCGAAGCTTCAACAAATTACCAAGAGGGCACAATCCATGCTTCAGGAAGAATGCATCCTTGCAGGGGATCCATTAGATTCGAGGAGGAATCAATCTCAACATGAGGATCCTTCTCATGTACTTTCAAATTATGAACCAATGATGCCCATGCATTGCTATATGGTTCAATATTTTGATCCAAAGACCTACAGTGAGTCTGTGGGAAATCAATTATGGAATAAATCCATCCAGGAGGAGTATGAATCACTCTTAGAGAATCAGACTTGGGATCTGGTTCCACTTCCACCAGAAAAGAATATTTTTAGGTGTAGATGGGTTCATAGGATCAAGAGATAAAAGGAAATACAAGTTTCCAAAGGACTTCATCAAATCCATAAATATTTCTACATCTTCATGAATACTTTCAGTGACCATAAGTTCTAGACTTTGTGGGATTGTCTTGCAGTGAAGAAAATAGTTTCCTAGTGATCTAAAAATGAAGAAGACTTGAAAAACTTGAAAACTTATTGCAAGTGAATGTTATGTGTTTAAAGCAAAAGGATCAGTTTGCAACACATAAATTAAAGGATTAATTATGAAA
>JZKD02S1675123.1:450691-477157 GCA_000966675.3 Picea glauca | reverse complement strand
TTGCAACACATAAATTAAAGGATTACTTATGCAAATTACACATAGATAGCAGCATAAACATTGAACATAAACACATAAGCACAGCAATTGATAAAGGAGTTCACCCCTCTTATGGGGTACATCTCCTGGTCCAGCTTCCAATGGATCATTATTATTAATTGCTCAAAAAATGCTCAAAAACATGTCTTACAATGCTCAAACTGACAAACCGACTGCTCCAATGGCTTTCCAGCATCCCAAAACCCCTTTCTGGGCTCTTTTGGCACCTCAATTGGTCGAAAAACAAAGAAGTTAGGCCTCCTGAAAGTCTCCCTCTTCAAGCTTGTTGTCTCAGGTTCTACAATTCGCACCCTTCTTCCTTGAACCTGGCTCACACGCTCATTTAAGCGCAAAAACCTAGCACTGGGCATAACCGCACCAATGGTGCAAACCGTAGAACGGTTAAGGGTGCGCCAGCCCCTAACCGCCTAGGCACATGGGCATATGGCCATGTGACCTCGCGCTATGGCAAAAATTGGTTAAGTCGTTTCAACCGTTGGAACTAACCCCGCGCTCCTGGTCATATGCAAATCTGTGGTTAAGTGTTTTAAAACCCCGGACACATTTTATTATAATAGGGCCACAATACATATGGCACGGTCATATACAAATAGAACACGTCCACAGGCCGGGGCTTAGCCCCGGCTCGACCCCCTGCCCAATAAACAAAAGGGTAAACATAAATATATTAAAACCCACATTCATAATAAGCAACATATGGTGGCCTATTGGTCGGGCAGTCGTGCAAAGGCGCTAGCTGTGTGAGGAGGTCTGAGGGTCGAACCCCGCGGACTCCCATATATTTTATACAACAACCATATGAACCAAAAATGAGTGACACGTGGTGCCTTCAAATTGGGCCATGTTTCCTCACACCATTCGCCAGGTACAGGACATGTGTCAACACCCAACTCGCCAACAGTCAACCAATCATCATCTGACACATCATCACTGTACGGTCGTACGGTCCTGCCATGTCAGACCGTACGGACTGTACAGACAGGTACAATCAGCATCAAATTTTTTGCCTGCTTGGTTTGGCGAACAGATCGCGATATCTTCTCCATACGGCGTCCATTTGACAAAGTAAATATATCGCTGGAATCAGGAAGACGAGACGAACACAATGGCACTGTTTTCGCCGCATTATAAGCACTTTGAAATTTAAGCAAAATTTGATCCCCTGATCACCTAGCAAGTGCCTTTTCTTCTTTTGATGCATTGCATTTTGAGGGGCGGTTTTGTTCCCATGTGGTTTTCCCTCTTTCCTCACTTTTTATTCAGTCTTCATTAGTTGCATTATACATGAGTACCTAATATGGCCTAGTTGTTGGGACTCATTTTTTATTACTCCATAGTGATGTTTAGGGGGGGGTGTTGGAAATATTTATATTTTCGACTCGCTAGTTCACTATTAGTTAAATAGATCTAGTTCTATTTTAGACTTTCCATTTTTAGACCATCACTATTATGCATGCATGCATTCCTAAGGAAAATCTCATTGTTAGTTCACTTTTCTTAATTATGGAATGTTCTTACCTATATGAGTGTATATCACTCATCCATTCATACTATTTGATCATTGATCAACTCATTGGAGTAGTGTGAATATATTTTCTCATTCTTCTATATTGAATCTCTCATCCTTTTCTTGATAATCTTTGTTTGTTCTTGCTTTAGTTAGGTCTCTTGTGCAGGTTTCGATGAAACATTGACACCTGAAGGGCTGGTGGTCTGATATACCTGATGGTCCAATAGATAGGATCGAGATAGAAGGTACATTCAACGAGGAGGTAGAGAGGTGTTTTCCCAATTCTTGGTTGGTCGATGCCCTGATGGATTGATGGTCTAGTGACCGAGAACCACAACAGTTCCGTAACAACAAATAAAATAGTCAAAATATCATAAATTGTGTTGGTGCTACATGCAGTTTGTAAGACCCTAGGTTCGATTTATCTAGGACCAAAAAAAACCACCAGACATCGGCCCTTTCAACATCACCCACTTGCGTAGATGAAGTCTCACCCGAGGTATCTATTGGGACTGCAAGAACCAGGCTTCTGCAACAGTAAGGGAGTGGGAGGCAATCATTCAACTCATTCTTCCTTATTATTTCTATCCATGTAACTTTGTCCTTATTTTGGATTAACTTAGCTATTCAGATTTATATTATCAATATATTCCATATTACTTCATAAACTCATTGATTTACCAATTATGAATATTGTGCCATGATTAAACATAAGACAAAGATAATCTACTATGCATCTAGACAAAATTCATAAGAAATCACATAAAATACATACAACACAAAATTTGATGTGGTTCACCCAACTCTGGGCTACGTCCATAACAAGTGGCTTCTTTATTAAGCTTTTGTTAAGTGCTTCAAGCTTGTGTACTACACTTACAAAGATGTATCATGTTCATCTTTCTCTTATACTAGCCTAATCACTCTATAGTGCAAGCCTCTCTCTCTCTGCATCATCCCTTACATTCAAACACAAAGAACAAGAACCCCAAAAATATCTCATGGATTGGAACTGAATTGAACAACACAGAACTCAATAGATCATAAATCAGCTGAACAAAACCCCTAATCTCCCAACCCATTACATATTTATACATCAAATCTAGGGCTTAAAACCCTACTTGGTTCATCCCAAAAATCCATTACATTGCATGACTAATTTAGTTAATTGGTTGTTTGGCTGCTCTTTTTTTTTTTCCATCTACATGTTTATTTTGTGCATCCTTCCATCTTTAGAATGTTGAGATGTCATCCTTCCTTTTTGTCCGATTTCTTCTCCTTCTTTATTCTTATTTATTCTTATGTTTACTTTATTCTCTATTTTATTCTACTTACTATGTGTTGTCCTTCTCGATGCATATCAGCTGTGCACTTCCTTGTCTTTCTTCTTCTCCTCTTCTGCATACCTCTTCCATGCACTTCTTCTATACTTAGGATTTTCTCTCAAAACTTTGTTCTAAAACTTCCTGTGCAACAGGCCCCCAACACTCACATGTGGCTCGTCTCGAGCCAATCAAGCATGTTTCCTGCTCTTCTATTCTGCAACAAAATTTTGGGAGGCTCCCTTTGCTACCTCCACTTCTTTGATTATCTCTGCCTATGTTTGTGTAATCTCCTCGACCTCTTGCGTGGTCAATCTTATGAGTTTTTCCTTTGCTTCATATGCTGCATGTTTGAACTTTCCCTACACAGTGGCCAACTCCCTTATTATTCTCACTGCTTGTTTCTGTAGTGGTCCCAATCATTGTTGAAGGATCTTTTGTTGATCCCTCTTCTTCTCAAATTCTACATATTCCTACCTATGATCCAAAATGGTTGTCATCTGTTCCATTGGTGGAAGTGTATCAGCACTTATTTATTTATTTTGTGCCTTTTTATGTGCTTCTCTTAACTTAGCCTCTATATCCTTCATCTCAGGGTATTATATTAACCCTGTTCAAACTTGGGAACTCTCCTCACATAGTTTTGTGCATTCTCCTTCTATCCTCTTAATTTTCGTAAATGTTTTTGTCACCATTCTTTATCTGCCTTCTTGCAGTTCTAGTGGTGTTCCTGGCATGCTCCGCAATTGTAAGTCTCGACTTTGCTCTGGTTCTCTCTATTTTTCTCCCTCTTGCATGCAATAATGACTTTCACTTAATGACTTCCTATTATTTTTGTGCCTTTGTGCTGACTACACATGTCTCATTCGGCCTAAACTACCTTGTCCAATCCACCACTGTGGTTGATGAGTTGTTAAATAAATGCTCCTTTATTACCAAATCCATTGTGTGATTTTTCCCTCGTAGTACCAATCTGTCGTGATTTCTAATGGATTTTACCATTTAAGACTATGCAGTGCCTTTATGACCTGTCAATCCTACTTTGTAGTTGTCGTTTCCATGCTTTAATGCTTTTAACAATATTGTCATTGCCAAACTATGCAATTGTTCTTGCTATTGCATCTGCATGCTTTGTAGTCTTTCTCTTCTATGTATTGTCTTCAAAAATGGCACAGTTCTATTATGATGTGTTATAATCATTCCTTCTGTACGATTTTCCTATGCCTTGGTATTCTGACAATGTTTTTATTTTTTCTGTATCTACATTTTATTTGATTTTCTTCCTTTTTCTACCTTTTATTTGTTTTTCCTTGCTTTTCTTGCTACAATGGTACAACTACTAAAATACATGTGTTCTGGTGCATCCTTCATTAAGGTGTAGTGTGTTGGCCATCTATGTAGAGTTTCATCTGAATTCCAATCACCATTCCTCCAAAGACTTATCCATTCAAGGTTTATAACCGCACAACACCTATCTCTGTGAATTTCCGAATCACATAGGGCCCTAACTAGTACATTCTAAACTTTTCTAGATGTTGCAAAAACATATTGTCATAGAGTTATACCAAATCTCCCACTTGAAACTTTTTATGTTTAATGTGTTGATCACGCCAAGCCTTCTCTCTTACTTTTTGAACTTGTTGATGGAAACCTGCGACAAACCGATATTCTTCAAGCTCTTACTAAGTAATATGTGCGAACATCCAAACCTTGTGACTACATTCTCAAACAAAAACCTTGCAACAGTCTCTAAGGTGCAATCTGTAATTGGTGTTGCTTCTGCCCACCTTGTCAAATACTATGTCACAGTGATTATGTACCTTTCCCCTGATTGTCTTGATTGTGGGTTGATTGGCCCCCACAAAGTCTATGGCCCATTTTTAAAATTCTTGCAATGTAACCTATGGATTCAAAGGCATTTCATCCCTCCTGGATGGCTTTCCCACTCATTGGCATACATCACATGACTTTCAATACTCCTTCGCATCTTTGTGAAGTGCAGGCCACCAAAACCCTACACACAAAATCTTTTGTGCAATTTCTCTCCCTGCATAATGTCCTCCTGCAATCCCATCATGTGTTTCTTCAAGTACTATTGGTCTCTCTTGTTCCAATACACAACACCTCAATATTCCATCTGCATCCAACTTGTATAGATTCCATACAATCAATTGATAATGTGCTTCTTTCACTACCAATTGATTCTTCTATGCAACCTTCATGTTTTATGGAGCCATACCTATACTTAGAAATTTCACAATGTCCGAGAAGTAATCATCCACCATATTTACTACAAAAATTTGTATATCTGGGAAGTTGTCATCTAAGTTGTATGTATCTTCACCTGAAAATATGCACGATATATGATTTGGTCCTACATTCAACTTCATTGGTTTCACTACCACCTCAAAGTCAAATTCCTGAAACAATAATAGCCATCTGCATATTCTCCCCCCCAACACTAGCTTGTTGACTAAGTATTTTAATGTAGAATGGTATGTATACATCTTAAAGTGAGACCCCAATAGATAATGCCTGAATTTATGTAGTGTGTAGGCCATTTCCAATCCTTCTTGTTCCATGGTCGTATACTTTTTCTCTGCTATAGACAATTTCCTTCTTGCAAAAGCAATTGGGTGATCTATGTCTCCTTCCCTTGGTTAGGATAGTACTACACCCAATACTATGGACAATGCATCTACGTGTACATGGAACTCTTTGTTCCAATCTGGAAAAAATAAAATCGGAGCGGTTACAAGTTTATGCTTTAAGGTGTCCAACCCCTTCTGAAACTTTGCTTCCTTCTTCAATAAATTTTCCATTGGTGTTGTGATCTATGCATAGCCCTTGATAAAATTCTTGTAATATCCTGTATGACCTAGAGTTTCCATCAGTTATCTGACTAATGTAGGTGGTTCTAACTCCAGAATTACTACAATCTTGGTTGGATCTACTAGTAATCCTTGTTTGCAAACTACATGTCCCGGCAAACTTCCAAATGGTGCACAAACAATACACTTCTTCAAGTTCAGCGAAATATGACACTATCTACAATGATCCAACATTATCCTTAGGAATTCTATATGATCCTTCAGTATATTGAACACAGTCTATTCATCCAAGTATACTTTGAGGAACTTATGGATGAACTCATTGAACACTGCAACCACTATCCTGGAAAACACCACAGGGGCATTCTTCAATCCGAATGGCATTACTGTATACTGATAACTCCCCCATTGTGTCACAAAGGTGGTCTTGTGGTGATCCTCCTGCACAATTTTTATATGATGGTACCCCGAGAATCCATTTGTGAAAGAATAAGTTTCTTGGCCTCCTACATTCTCCAGTACCTCATCTGTGAGTGGTGTTGGGAATGGTTCATGTAAGCATGCATCATTCAACTTCCTTAGATCCATGTAGATAATGATTCCTCAAGTATTCTTTTCCTGTACCACCATTGGACTGATCCACTCATATTTTTCTATCGGTTTGATGATTCCTTCATCCAACATCCTATCTATTTCAGCCTTCACCTTCTCCTTGTACCTTGTATTTAACCTGTAAGGCCTCTGTCACATTGGCTTAGCTCTTGGTTTTAGTGGAATATTCATCTCACCTAAGTCCCCTGCTATTCCATTCATCTCTAAAATTTTCTTTGGGAATAATTCATGATATTCCTGCAGTAAGTTTGCAATATTCTCAACTTTCTCATTAGTCCAATAATATCCTATCTGTGCAAAATTAGGATTCTTTTTCATCCCAATGTTTACCTTTTATGTCTTTATTGGTTGAGTATATGTGATGGATTCAGGCTTTGTCCCTTCTACTTCTTGTTCTCCTTCTGTCTTAGGTACTTGTACATTTCTTGGATTCTCTTTGTCACGATATTCCTTTGCTACATTGTAGAATTCCAATAGCTCATGGAAAATCATCTTGGCTCTGTGCGCACTGCATATTGGTACCACCTCCATCATCCCTTATCATACAAAGATCGTCATTCAAATAGCCTATAACACTACATCTATTAATGAATATTCCTATTCAATGGAAATGTGATTTTGAACCTATGGACCAGCTCTTCCCATCTTGTTCTCTCCCTATGCAATTCCAATTCCAAATACCAGTTCTTCATAATTGTGTCCAGTGTGTGTATAAATATGTGTGTCCATTATGTCTCTGGTAATTAACTCCATAAAGCCCTGCATTATTCAACATGATTCATTGGATCACTTTCTTTTGTATAATTTTTCTCAATATTTTCTTCCTCAGTGCCAAACCTTACTTGCATTAGTATGTTTCGCTATGACCAATATTTGATTCCCTCTCTATGTGCAGCTCACCATCTAGCTGGAATCTCTTTCAAGACAACATCTAGTGCTAACATCCTTTGTTGTTCAGGTACCTGCAACTCAAATTCCTTTACAAACATGCTTATGTTAGTTAATCTTTCATACCTAGGTGGATCACATAGCTCTGTTCCAATCCAATGCAAATATTGGGTTATACATGCACATCGTCTAGTGGAGACTTCATGCATTCTTTGTTTCCAATTCTCTAGACCTTCTTCAAAATATGATGCACATGAATTGATACTTAACCAACTTAGTGCACCATATCTTATAGGGTTGAAATAATCATCCATCTACGTCGTCATGTTATATAAGTTGTCAATGTCGTTCCCTTTGGTTGGCACTATGTATCTATTTCCTTTTGATGGGTCCAAGGGTGCAATAACTTCCAAATATGCAACTTCAAATATCATCGCCCTCCTCTTCAAGTTGATGATCACTTGATTATCAAAATACCATTCACGTCCCATCAGTGTTGGATATGGTTGATTGTCATCCATGATCTCAATTAATTCAAAGCCTTCCATGATGCGCACCCCATCCATGTTCATGGGTACTCCTGTCAAATGACCAATTGGTACTATTTTGTGTTGATTCATGAGCCTTAGATGAAAATGAGACCACACTAACTTGGGTTTTCCCATCAACTCCCATGTGTTCTTAGGTAACACATTCACGTCAGACCCCATGTCCAAGATAACATTGTCCACATCATACTTCCCAATTTGCGCACTGAATTGAATTCTTCGTTGGTCCTTTTCCTATGTAGGACCTGATTTAACATCCTTTGTGCAATGGGAGTTCCCTTCCTCGTTTGCAATGAGAAATCATGTCATATAATGCACTTAGTGTTGTTTTATCCTTCAATAAATATACACAAATTTTCAGGAATTATGTTAGTGTCCTTACCTTTTAGTCGGTTTCTCTAGCACAACTCGATCTTCTACCTGAAGCAAAAATGACATTGATGCTCCCCAATCCAATCTGAGTACTTTTTTTCTTTCTCTTTGATATGTCTCCTTTTCTTACTTAGGATTGAAGGCTGGCATAGGTCGTGCTGACTTCGTTACCCATTTCTCAGTCTGCTTTCCTTCATTCGTCATATCAACCCATGTTCTATATCCTCCACACATAACAACAGTTATTATTGGTCCTTCGTTGCATCTTTTAGCTAATATTTTATTTACATTTTGGTTTGGATTCTTGTTCTGGTTTTCTATGTCTTGTCATTTCACAATGATTTGAGGATAATATTCTATCTCATGATCTAGTGCTCCGTAGTATGTTCATGTTGTACATGGATTCAAATAGTCGTGGGTCAAGTGTCTGGGTTGATTATAGTTATAACATATAATCGGTCCTCTTCCTCATCTACCAAAACTTCCTTTACAAAGGCCTATGCCAAAGTTTCATCTGTTCCTTGGATTGAAGCCTCTTTGAGTATTATATTGTGGACCACCCCCTTTTGTTGCAGCATTCTCCTCCTGAATCATGTACATATCTGATGTGCACTCCCTCATTAATTAAAATGTGCGGAAATCCTTCTCTTCATGTCCCACTGACTTTCAAAAGTTGCAAAAAATGTTCCTTGGGGTACTCTGGTACTTCTGTAGTAATGGACACTCAGTTGGGTGATGGCCCCATTTCTTGCATATCTCGCAATAACTCCCAGTAATAGATTTGACGCTCCCATTGCCAAGTACTGCATGAATCTTGGGAATTTTTCCTTATGATATCCTTCAGTCCTACATTTGGTACACTAGATTTGCTCACATTTCTCCTTTCCCTGTTTTAGTTCTTCTAGTTGAATCATCAATGCAACCAAATGTGTCTGAACTTACTCCATCCCCCTACTATCTCCTACAGGATATGATTCCAATTTCATTGTGATTTCTAGTACCTCAGGATGCAATGCAACCGTCTATTGAATCAACGTTCTGTTAATGTGTGGTATAAGCCCTGCAATTAACCATTCTCTATGTTGTTGATCAGGGATCTAGAAATTTAGCCTACCCATCAGATCCTTGAACCTTTGATCGAAGTCCCATACTAACTCTATTTGTACTTGTTTAATCTCCTTCAATTCTATGAAGTACTGCGACTCTCACTGGCTTCTTAAACTCCTTCAATAGTTATTTCTTTATCTCTACCAAATTTTTGGCCTTCCTTTTGGGTGTGGTACTCTACAGCTTCATGTGCCATACCATCTCATGGCCTTTAAATGTTGTTTCCAATTGTGTAATCTTCACAGCCTCATCTTGGACATTCTTTGTGGCCCAAATTATCTCGTAGAAAAACAAGTTTTGTTCTGGGTGCTCTAACCTAACTCCCTAGAACTCAAGCAGTCTAAGGGTGTTTTCTACCCTTTCCATGTTTCTTTGTGTATTCCTTATGCTTGGTGATGTTGGTTGACTCTAATTTTGACTCTGACTTTGCACACTACTTCCACTACTTTTGATTGCTAGTACTCAGTCCTCCCTGACTAACTACAATTTATTTTGATACTTCTTCAACTATTATTTCTGATTGTGGCGATGCACATGGGTTCATGGATTTGACACAAGACCCTGTCTAAGTAGGAATTAATGGTTATTCCACTACCGGACTGGACTAAAACTCCTCTTATTCTTCTCCTATATATGGTATCTCCACGATTTGGACTATTGTGAAAGGTTCTCTCCCCTATGGCTCACTACGAAAATCTCCTTTCTCATCCCTATTATTTTTCCTCTTATACCTCCTTCCTCTACGCAACTCTCCAAACTCATATTCTTCCTCTGGTATACCCTCTTCTTGCATTCTCAGTACCTCCCTTCCTTTTTCATCACTTCCTTCATTCTCTCAGACTATCCTCTTTTCATCCCTCGGTTCCCCTATGTGGGAAACATCCCTTAGCATTCAGACTCCACTATAATCACACACTTGTCACACAACATCATATTTATCCACGTACCTAATTATTTTAGGAACCTCTCACATGAACCTTTGAAAAAGTCTCTTTCTACAACACTGTATGATTGAATACAATCTACTACAAATTATACAATATATCATCTTAGTATTCTATCCAACCAAAAGCAATTGCATGAGTAGTTGGGTTACTTATAGAATTCAATTGTCTTACCAATTTAGGAGTCCAATTCCTTGACATTGCAACAATGTACCTTCCATTTTTTTGCACTAATCTTTCTAGTCACTGAGTCAAAATAATTGGAAATTCGCCAAAGAAAATTTCATGTAGATATATGTACACATACCTTTGCATCCATTGCTTGTCACTCATCTGAGGGTTTATGTTCTCTTGTCGAGAAAAATCTCGTTCCTTCCCTTCCAACCATTTTGATATATCGTTCTTAGTCATTTTCCAAAACATCCCCTTAATCACAAATTCCAGGTCCCAACAACAGAACCATTTGTTGGTGTTGCACACGGTTTATAAGACCATAGGTTTGATTTATCTATGACCAACAAAACCCACCAAACACCGCCCTTTCGGCATCACCCTCTTGCGCATATGAAGTCTCACCTGAGGTATCTATTGGGACTACAAGAACCAGGCTTTTGTAGTAGTAACAGAATGGGAGGCAATTATTCAACTCATTCTTCCTTATTATTTATGTGCGTGTAACTATGTCCTTATTTTGTATTAACTTACTTAACGATTTAGATTCATACTATCAATATATTCCAAATTACTTCATAAACTCATTGATTTACCGGTTATGAATGTTGGGTATGTGTTATATTCTTTGCACGAGTAGTAGTGTTTGAGCGCCTGCGTCGGGCGCGTAGGGGGGTTAGAGGGGGGGCCGCTAGGCCCCCCCTCGGGGGGTGCAGGGGGGTGGAGCCGCCTGCGCGGGGGTTCAGGGGCAGTGCCCCCGAAAAAAAAAAATTGGGCCGACATATTTTCATCGGTTTCGGGCCGACATATTATCGCCGGGCTGACATATTTCTGGGACGACATATTTCCGAGACCACATGATATTAGGTGGTTTTCGGCACATGGTTTTTTGCCGATGGTTTTCTATTTCCGGTTAAGGAATTAGGGTTTTGGACTAATCCAGGTCATTGGGTTAGGGTTTTGGATGCCGCTGGATCCTATATGTATATTGTATTGTAAACAATGTAACACAAGTGTATCAATATAATATATGTTGGTTTTCCCGGTTTGGGTTTCTAGGAGAAAAATCTTTGTGTAATGTATTTGCCATTGTATCTTTTCTGTTCTTTTCTGAATATCAATTTGCAGTAGATATTGTACAAGGTTAGAATTTACAATGAATATTGCACCATGATTAAACATAATACAAAGATAATATATTATGCATCCAGACATAATTCATAAGCAATAACATAAAACACATACAACACAATATTTAACGTGGTTCACCCAACTATGGGCTACATCCAAAACAACTAGCTTATTTATTATGTTGTTGTTAAGTTCTTCAAGCTTGCACACTGCACTTACAAAGATGTATCATGTTCATGTTTCTCTTCTACTATCCTAGTCGCTCTGCAGTGAAAGCCTTTCTCTCTCTCTCTCTCTCTCTCTCTCTCTCTCTCTCTCTCTCTCTCCATCATCCCTTACCTTCAAACATAGAGAATTGGAACCCCAAAAACATATCATGGATCGGAACTGAAAAAAACAACATAGAACTCAATAGAGAAGAACTCAGTCGAACATAAACCCTAATCTCCCAACCTGTTACATATTTATACATCAAATCTAGGGCTTAAAACTCTACTTGATTCATCCCAAAAACCCATTACATTGCATGGCTAATTCAATTAATGGTTGTTCAACTACTTTCTTCTTCTTTTCCATATGCATGTGCTTTTTCACATCCTTCCATCTTTAGAATGTTGAGTATTCATCCTTCCTTTCTGTCCTGTTTCTTCTCCTACTTTATTATTCTCTTTGTTTTATTCTGTATTTTATTCTTCTTAATACGTGTTGTCCTTCTCAATGAATCTCAATATGCACTTCCTTGTCTTTCTTATTCTCCTCTTCCATGCACCTCTTTTGTGCTCTTATTTTGTACTTGGGATTTTTCTCAAAACTTAATTCAAAAACTGCCTATCCAACAAATTGTTTTTGTGATTTTAAGGTCACAACTTGCAGGCCATTTTTTAAGGCCTAAACAACATTTTATGCAAATAAAATTTGTACAAAATTGCATATCCTTCTAGGACACATTTTTTTCTTATAAAATGATAGAGCTCGAAGAGACCTTTCTAACAAGCTAGAAAGTTCTCCAAACAATTTTTTTATGAATAAGCTATAGCCAAAACAATCAAAGGTAAAAGTTAGTACCAATTTTCTTTTAGAGGGCACAAATCCTAGCCTGAGAGTTGATTTGGCACTTAGGAGTAGTATTAGTAAATCTCATGGACTGTAGAAGTCATCCATAGAGCCAAATTTGAGTTCTAGGTACCTAAAAATGTGCTCGCAGGGAAAGAGCACACCTGTAGCATGCAAGGATATAAAAGAGAAAATGGTAAAAATTTCTAAAGACCATAACTTTTTGATCAAAACTCAGAACTGGGAAAATATATAGTTGATGGAAAGGTATTGAGGAGGAGAATCCATCTATTAAACCAAAAAAATATTTTGATTAGAAAATTTTATAGTCAAAACAAAAGAAGATGACTAGTGGCATTAAAGGGTAGAAAAAATTATGCATTATTTTCCAAAATTACATATGTATTTATTTTTGGCTAACATAAAATTTGTTGCATGCAAATTTTTTGCAGAGTTTAGAGGTTCACAAAGTCATTTTTTTTTATTGTATGAGAACCACAAAAACTGAAGATTCCCAAGGGTCGTATAGTCATGAAGAGGAATTCATAATTTTGCATGTTAGCATGGGAAATAATGAGACTGAGTCTAATGGAAGAAGAGACAGGTAGGAGACTGTGACTATGAGAATCATGTAGAGAGAAGTGAAAATTTATAGGGATTATAATGAGAATATTATGAAGACTCGGGAGGAGATACTTTCGATCTTGAACATGATGCAAAAGAAAGCCAAGAAATATTCTAGCACCAGGCAAGAAGATAGTGCTAAAAAAGTTACAACATCCAAATCCCATAGCAGGAGGGAAGAGTATGGGAATGAAAAGAAATCAAGGAGTGGAATAGATTCTATCATTCCCCAGGGAAATCCACTAGGAGATCTCATGCCAATTTAGGGCCAAGAAGTAGATCAAGTGTGTCTCTTGTCAGGAGACAAAGGAGAAGGCATGAGGGAGACATATTGCAAGATGAATTTAGGAAAATTGTTGATTAATTGGGTTGGTTGCCATTGATTTCAACCCTTGAAGCAAGTCTGGTAGAAAATTTTGGTAGCCCCAGCGATATGGTTAAGGGACCCAGTTTTTTTTTAGGTATAAAGGCATGAATATCAGTTATTATGCAGGAAATCTTATTCTATATGGATAGTCCATGTCATGCCATCTCCGATGATATATGAAACGTCACATAACTCCTCACGGTTAGAGAATTATGTCCATCAGAAGTTGGAGAACCCTCATGAGTTATCTAGAATCCCCTAGAAGGTCAAAGAATTGAATTGTTTCTACAATCTTATAGAAGAAGTTTACTAGTCAAAGTTGTTGTAACTAGGACTTAATCATGAGTCAAATTGTTGCAAAAAGAAAATATTTTAGTTGCAACTAGAAGTGGCAAGCTTACTATTTGTGGATAAAGTGGTTGTAAGTGGAAAAATGGTTAGAAGTGGGTTATCCCTAAAATAAGGTAGTTGGGTAAAGTGAGTTAGAAGATAACCCCTTGAGGAAGCTACCTGGAAGTATATATAAGAGAGAAAGGCTCTCCTATTAGCACCTAATTGAGCACATTGAACATCTATTATTGTAAAAGGTTTATTCCAGGTACTCATTGATACCTCCATAGTTTTTCAAGTCTGAGGAAGTGAAGGGAAGGTGAAAAAACAATTTCATGGCCTCAGTAGAAGGCGAAAAGAGAATGAAAAACCCTAGTTAGGGTCACCCTCGCGGATCACCCAGTATACGTCCCGTGACACACCCCCGCGAGTTGAGCAAAGATTACCATGCGAGAACCTACTGGAAATATCTCTTGCGTCACACGAGGCACTACTAGAAGTGAAGGTTGAGGTGTGTTTCATATTTCAGAGGCTGAGCAGAGTCTCCAGGAAGTTGAGCAGTGATAAGGTACATCAGATTTGTCTACAGGTTCAAAGAGGTATGTCATACTTTTATGTATGATTGTTTACATGAGATATGGTTATCCAGGTTTGAGGATTTTCCCTAGAGAGGTTGTTGGGTGTATGGAACTCACTGTATGATTCAGATCTACAGAAATATAGTGTTGGTATGTCTGGTGTTTATCATTGGTACATCTTGTTGGTTTGAGTGTTGAGACATATCTTGTATTTATTGATACATGGTTGAGAGTTTTGTGGTACATGGTTGAGGGATTTTGGTTATTATGTATTTTTGAAGTTGTTGGTATAGTTTGATATTGAATAACAGTGAGGGTTTGGTGTCTAGTTCATGTGAGGGTTTATTAAACATGATTATGATTGTAATCACATGAATGGCACATGACTAGAGAGACATATATGCACATGATTTGAGTGATATCCTTGTGATTTTTGGGTATGAGATCCATGTTATCAGATATGATATATTGAGGAGATTATTAGTATAGGTTGTTGGTATATTTGGTATATGTTGGTACAGGTTATTGGTACAGGTTGAGTATAGGTTATTAGTATGAGTTGCCTACATATTCTTGGTAGAGGTTGGTTACAGGTTTTTGGCACAGATTGGTACAGGTTTACATTGGTTTATCTCATAGTGATAGTGTGGCAGTGGTTTCATCATTTACTTGACACTTATATTTGAGGGTGCTTGGCCAGGGAAAGGATAGGTTTATGTAGCCACCTTTCGGTTATAGCCGAAGAACATAGGGGGTTGTAGCCTTCTTCTAGTTGTAGCCAGAAAATTGGGGAGTTGGAACTTCCCTCATGTTGTAGCCTGAAAATTTAGGGGGTCAAAGCCTCCTTCCAGTTACAGCTGGAGAACAAAGGAATTTGGTCCTTCCAATGAATGTGATTCTTAAAGACATATAAGAAAAATCATTATGTGGTTTTCTCTCACATTGGGTTTCCAAGTAAAATTATGGGTGTACTGTGTATGTGTATGATTGTTCATTGTTCATGGTTTATTTACTCTGCACTTGTTGAATGATAATGGTATATTGATCATAAAGATAAACAAAACTTATACACTACGGTTAAAAGGATTAAAAATCTCTATTACTGATTCACCCCCCCTCTTAGTAATCCAACAATTGGTATTAGAGAAGGTTCCTTCAGGAATACATTTAACCACTGGAAGGTAGATCATGGAGAGAAACAATATGTATAAAAATGGAATACCATAGTTTGATGGACATAACTATGCATTCGAGAGTAGAAGAATGAAACATATAAAAAAGCACATGGATTTGATGTTTGACAATCAGTAGTAGATGGATATAAAGAGCCTATCGTTCCTCCAACAAATGATAACAGAAGGAAACTCAGTCTAAATAATTCAAAAGCCAAAAATGCTATCGTGAATGGTCTACTTGATTATGTATATGTCAAATTTATGCATTGTAGCTCCGCAAAAGAGATTTGGGACAAAATTCTGAATGTTTATGAAAGAGACACAAAAGTCAAGGCAAAAAAGCTTCAAACTTACAGAGGTCAATTTGAACATCTAAAGATGAAGGAAGATGAGAATATTTCAGCTTGATTATTACAAGTTGATGAAACAGTGAATGCACTTAGTGGATTGGGAGAAGAATTTGATGAATCTATAATTGTTCAAAAGGTACTAAGATCTCTTCCAATGAGATTTGATCCTAATATCTCAACACTAGAAGAAAAAAAAGATCTAGATTCAATAAGTATGGATGAACTATGTGGAATTTTCACAGCCTATGAAATGAGAACCGAACAGGAGAATCCGGTTACAAAAGAAGTAGTAGTCAAATCATCCAATAAGTCAAAGAAAAAGGGAAAGAAAAAGGAAAATTCAGATAGTAGCAACAATGACATCTCAAAAGACAATGAATAAATAGTTAACTTCGTCAAAATACTGAAAAAGGGAACTAATGACAAATATATAGGTAAGCTTCCATTGTTTTTTTTTAATTGTAATGGTATTTGTCACTTTTCTAACACATGTCCCCATAAGAAAAAGAAAATAAATGAAGAAGATGATTCAAATAGAAAACAAATTTACAAAGGTAATAAAACCAAAAATAAATTCTTCAAGCAAATATTTTGCACAAAAGAAGATATTATCTCTTCAAATGAAGATAAAGACAATGAAAGTGAGATGGAAAGAGTTCTATTCATGGTAGTAGAAGACTTTGATGAAGAAGGCATCGAAGAAGAATATGAAGAGGCATAAGTTGACTATAGAGAATAATTGATGAGTGCCATAGAAGTTATAAAAAGGGAAAAGAATAAAAACAAGTCACTACAAGAAGAACTCAAAAGAAAAGAGGAATCTCAAAGTTCCAAATATGAAGAACTAGAAAAAATGATCACTAAATTGAAAATCCAAGTTGAATAAGACAATAGAATTAAAGAATCACTCAAAGAACTGTTTGAGGAAAAATACAGGATCATTGGAAGTTTGGAAGCATAGATTGTCACATTGTGAAAAGACCTTCAAAAGAAAAACATGTAGAACAACTCAATATTTTTGGACGATATTATCAGTAGTCAAAGACCAAATTGTGACAAGTATAGACTTGGATACAATCAGAAAAAAAAAGGGATCAAGCTCCAAATAAATAGATCAAGAAACACATCCAAGAAGTTATGCAGAGACAATCAAAGGAGACAAGAATTTTTACAAGGAAGATCACAGGGACACTCCTCCACCCAGAAGATTCAGATTTCAGAATCAACGACAGTCAGAAACAAGAAGGCCTCAAGAAGAAGAATGATTCAGAAGAGTAACTCCTTTAATAAGATCTTCAACTCCCATGTATCAAACTATATTCTTTGATTTAAGTTATTCATGTAACAATTTTGGACATAAAGCTATAAATTGCAGAGAAAATAACAGAAACAGAAATAACTATGAAAGTCATGCACAAAATGGTTATCCAATAAGGCATAGTGAAACATAGAGAAGAAGCTACAACAAGTTTGAATCCTTGAGAAATGAAGTGGAATGCTACAAGTGCAACAAATTTGGACACATGGCCAAATATTGTAGAATAAAAGTCCCTCCTAGAGAACCACAACAGAATAGCAACAGTGAGAGACATGAACCTCAACAGAGAATATGGATAAGAAATCAGAATCAGTATAACAATGAAGAATGTACACTCTCTCTACAAGCTAAACACAAAAAACATGGTTGGTATGTTGATAGTTGCTACTCAAAGCACATGATAGGTGATGAGGAAAGGATTCTAACCTTGAGAAGGGAAAGAGATGTATCAGTCTCCTTTGGAAATAATGACTCAACCATAATCATTGGAAGAGGGACAATCAAAATTGGAAACAAGGATACCAAGGAAGAAAATGTTCTACTAGTGGAAGATATGAAACATAATATTCTAAGTTTTTCAAATGTGTGACCAAGGTCACAAGCTTGTGTTTGATTCACAAATGTGCGAGATAAGAAAAGAAGGTTTGGGAAGATTGGTTGCAACAACTATAAAGAACTTCAAGCAACATATATGTATTAAGTGAAATTGGAAATGAAAAGTGTTGTCTAGGAAAGGAAGATGAAGTTTTTCTATGGCACAAAAGAATGGGTCACATAAACTTTGACAGCCTTGTCAAAGTCAGCAAAAAGGAAGCATTCAAATAAATTCCCCAGATCACAAATCCAAACAATAAATTATACAAGCATTGTCATCAAGGAAAGAAAATGAAGACCAAGTTCAAATCAAATGGATACTCCACAACAAGACCGATGGAAATTGTGCATACTTATCTAGTTGGACCAACTAGAACAAAGGGTTTAAAAGGTGAGCAGTATTTTATGTTATTAGTTGATGATTATACAAGGATGACTGTAGTTTTCTTTCTCCAGAAGAAGTCAGAAGAATTCGAGAACTTCCATATATACAAGGAAATGGTTGAAAATGAAATGGACTAAAAAATCAAATGTTTGAGATTTTATAATGGAGGAGAGTTTACTTCAAAGGAATTTATGGATTTTTGTAGCAAGCATGGAATAAAAATTTAATTCTCCATTGCTAAGACACCTCAACAGAATGGAGTTATCGAAAGGGAAAATAGGATAGTACAGGAAATGGCTCGAACTATGTTAATGGATTCCAAGTTGACGGATGTCTTTTGGGCCCATGTAGTGCATACAACAGTTCACATTCAAAACAGAGTAACTCTCAGAAACAACAGTGATAAAACTCCCTATGAACTATGGAAAGGAAGACCAATGAATGTGAAGAATTTCATAGTTTTTGGAAGAAAATGCTACATCAAGAGAGAATATGACAGAATGGTAAAGTTTGATTCTTGTGTGGACAAAGGCACACTTGTTGGGTACTCAAGCACAAGAAAAGCATAAAAAAATTTCAATCTAAGGCTCAAAAAAGTTGTGGAAAGAATCAATGTGACGGTTGATGAGACAGGTGGATGAAAGACAAAGGAAGAAGAAAATAAGTCAGTGGAACAAGTTCATGAAAAAGAAGAAAAGGAAGAAGAAGTAGCAGAAGGGGAAGATAAAAAAGAGAAATTAGAAGCAGAAGAGAAAGAATAACAATATCTTCAAGTACCTCCAAAGAAACCTAGAAAATGAATACAAAAGAATCATCATATCAAATTATTGGGAACAAAGATGCAGTAGTTGAGACTAGAAGAAGAATTCATTCACCAGAACAACTGCACTTAACCCTCTTATCTTGAATTGAACCAAGCAACTTTGAAGAATCCAACAAGGATGAATTCTGGATAAAGGCCATGGATGATGAGTTGGATCAGATAGAGAAGAATGACACTTTGGAATTGGTTACAAGACCAAGGTACAAGAATGTGATCGACACAGGTTGCAGAGAAGAACATCATAGTTGAATATGTGGGAACAAAGAACAAATTGCAGATATATTTACAAAACTGCTTCCAAGGGAAGATTTTGAGTATTTTTTACAGAGACTCGGAGTAGTTTCCACTCCAAAATGAATGTTTTTGAATGTTTATCTTATATGTCTTAGATTTACATGAGGAAGCACCATCAAGAGGAAAATTTATTTTGGGAGAGTAGCCCCAGGGACAGTTCAGTCAGGAGGAGCAGTCCTAGGGACAGTTCAGTTAGGGGGAGCAATCCCAAGGACAACTCAGTCAAGGCGAGAAGCCCCAACATGGAAGTTATATTTTCCATTGATGTCAAAGGGGGAGATATTCTTGAGATGCATGGAGAGAGAGTTATATGTTTGGAGAGAGTACAGAGACATGATTCTAGGGGTAGTGATGGTCACAGGGGGAGCAAGTATTTCAATTTTTCATCATAGTGTTTCCATCAATGCCAAAGGGGGAGATTGTTTATTAATTGGATTGGTTTTCATTGATTTCAACCCTTAAAGCAAGTTCGATATAAAATTTTGGTAGCCCCTACAGTATGGTTAAGGGACCTAAGTTTGTTTCAGGTATAAAGGAATGAATATCAATGATTATGCAAGAAATGTTATTCTATAAAGATAGTACATGTCATGCAATTTTCGGTGATATCTGAAACGTCACATAACTCCTCAAGGTTAGATAGTTATGGTCATGTGAAGTTGGAGAACCCTCATGAGTTATCTAGAATCCCCTAGAAGGTCAAATAAGACAATTTATTCTAGAAGCTCCTAGAAGAAGTTTACTAATCAAAGTGGTTGTAACTAGGAGTTAATAATGAGTCAATTTGTTTCAAAAAGAAAATATTTTAGTTGCAACTAGAATTCGTGAGCTTACTATTTGTGGATAAAGTGGTTGTGAGTGGAAAAGTGGTTAGAAGTGGGTTAGCCCTAAAAGAAGGAAGTTGGGTAAAGTGAGTTAGAAGATAACCCCTTGAGGAAGCTACATGGAAGTATAAATAAGAGAGCAAGGCTCTTCTATTAGCACCTAATTGAGCACATTGAACATCTATTATTGTGAAAGTTTTATTGAAGGTACTGATTGATACATCCATAGCTGTGCAATTCTGAGGAAGCGAAGGGAAGGTGACGAAAAAATTTCATGGCCACAATAGAAGGAGAAAAGATCAAGAAAAACCCTAGTTAGGGTCATCCTCGTGGGTCACCCAGTAGACGTCCTGCGAGTCACCCCAATGGGTTGAGCAGAGCCTGTCTCACAATGCCCCACTGGACATATCACCTACGTCATGTGAGGCACTACTAGAAGTGAAGGTTGAGGTATGGTTCAGGTTGCAGAGGCTGAGCAGGGTCTCTAGGAAGTTTAGCAATGATCAAGTACATAAAATCTGTCCACAGGTTCAAAGAGGTATGTCATATTTTTATGTATGGTTGTTTACATGAGATATGGTTATGGATTTTTGAGTATTTTCCCTAGAGAGGTTGTTGGCTGTATGGAACTCACTATATCAGTCAGATCTATAGAAATACAATTTTAGTATATCTATTTTTTTTATCATTGGTACATCTTGTTGGTTTGAGTGTTGAGACATATCTTGTATTTCTTAATACATGGTTGAGAGTTTTTTGGTATATGGTTGAGGGATTTTGGTTATGATGTATTGTTGAAATTGATGGTATAGTTTGAGATTGCATAACAATGAGGTTTTGGTGTCTAGTTCATGTGAGGATTTATTACACATGATTATGATTGTATGCACATGAATGGCATGTGAACATAGAGACATAGATGCACTTGGTTTTAGTGATATCCTTGTGATTTTTGGGTATGTGATCCATATTATTAGATCTGATATATTGAGAAGATTATCGGTACAAGTTGTTGTTATATTTGGTATATGTTGGTACAGGTAGAGTACAGGTTATTTGTATAGGTTGCCTATAGATTATTGGTGCAGGTTGGTTATAGGTTGTTGGAACAGATTGGTACATGTTTACAGTGGTTTATCTCATAATGACGGTGTGGTAGTGGTTTTATCATTTACTTGACACTTATATTTGAGGGTGGTTGGATGGGGCAAGGATAGGTGGTTGTAGCCACCTTTTGGTTGTAGTCAGAGAACATAGGGGGTTGTAGCCTCCTTTTGGTTGTAGCCAGAGAATTGGGGAGTTGGATATTCCCTCAGGTTGTAGCTTGAAAATTTAGGGGGTTGGGGCCTCCTTCCAATTACAACTGGAGAACAAAGTAAGTTGGTTCTTCTAATGAATGTAATTCTTAAATACATATAAGAAAAATCATTATGTGATTTTCTCCCGCATTGAGTTTCCACGTAAAAATAGTACTAGTGTATTGTGTATGTGTATGATTGTTCATTGTGTCAGGAAATGAAGGACACTTCCACACTAATCCTAGCAGAAGAGAAGAATAATTTAATCAAGAACGTAAATGAAACAAGAAATCACACAGTACACTGAGACTTTACCCTAGAATCCTTAACCGAGAGAATCCAACATTCCTTTGAGTGTTATTCTCTCTTGTTGTCTTGTTCAATCAGAATAAAAGTTTACATGTCTAACCTTGGTCCACACCTAAGACACAATAGACATCATACCCTCTTTCTTATGCAAGAACAACCCTGTAGTCAAATCGTCTTACATATGCATGTCCAACAACCTATACCTACACATGAATTAACCTACATAAGTGCAGTCTACAATTACCATTTACAGTGCTACAACACACCTCTTTATAGGCTTTACAATAGGAAAAATCCTAAATATTGGCACCCAAAAACAATTACAAATCCATGCATATCATTGCCTACAAATTCCACAAATATCAGGATTCTATTACAGTCGAATCCAAGTTGGGTTACCAGTCGATTACCAGTCAGTCCTTCATTCAATCTTTATTCGATCATCTCATGCCCACATTTAGACCTCTTTTCAATTGAATTTCCATCAATGTATTTGACTTCGACTTTTCCCGATTGACTTCCTCGACCTTCGACTTGTTGTTGATCCACCTCGACCTTCTACCATTAGTAGATGTACCTCGACTCAACTTTCACTGCAAAGAATATAACAACCCAGCATTCTCCCACTTGTTGTCTTCTTTATTGAAACATGAGATTCTTGAAATTTTGTTCACAGACCCCATGTAGCAATGCCCATTTCCTTTCTGCACCAAGAGAACTTCACAACACTCACAGACTTGATCAACAAGTCAGCTATGTTTTCCAACATGTCTACTTTCTCCAATAGTACCATGTTACTTTCCACCATATTTCTTATGAAATGGTATTGTACATCAATGTTCTTAATCTTTGAATGATAAACATGATTATTTTCCAAAAATATTGTGCTTTGACTGTCACAACTCACCTTCATAGCTCTCTGCTCAAACCTAATTCATGAACACAAGATTTGAATCCATACCACTTATTTTCTTCCATGAGTGGCTATCATGTATCGTCTTTTATTGTTGAAAAGGATACGACCGCCTATCATTTTCCCATACATCTTATTACTCCACCAAACATTTTGAAGACATATCAGTTGGTCAACCTCCGTTGATCCAGATCTCCATCCCATTCGGCATCAAAAAATCCATGTACATCTACTTTACCACTATCACCTCCAGGTCTTCCTTGGTATCATATAGCATAGTCCTTCGTGCCACACAAATACTTTAATATTGTCTTGAAAGCTATCCAGTGCTCCTTTCCAAGTTTTGACATGTACCTGCTCAATACTCCCACTACATGGGCAATGTCTGGTCAAGTGCAGACCATCGCATGCACTAGAATACCAAAAAAACTTGCATAGGTAACATGTGCCATGTCCTCTAGTTCTTCCTATGTCTTTGGAAACTATTCAATGATAATCCTTGCTCCCATTGGAATTGGCACCTTCACTGGTTTGTAATCATACATGTTGAATCGTTTCAGATATGTTTCAATATACTTTGTTTGATTCAATCAGAGCTTTCTAGCGACTCGATCTCTCTTAATCTCCATTCCTATAATGAAGTTAGCTGCATCGAGATCCTTCATGTCGAACCTGGAGGATAGTTGCATCTTCACCTCATGTATTGCGTGATCAAATTTATGAAGTGATCAAATTTGCTTATAGTAAATCCTAAACTAAGGATGTAAGTGTCAAATTTCTAGTACCATATCCTTGGTGATTTCTTTATACCATAAAGGGATATTTTGAGTTTTCACACCAACTCTTTCTTTCCCTTTACTACATATCCTTTAGGTTGTTTCATGTAGATTTCTTCTTCCAGGTCCCCAGTTAGGAACAATGTCTTCAAATCCATCTATTCTATATCTAAATCAAATGTTTTAGCCAGAGACATTAGTACTCTAATGGAAGTTTTTTTTTCAACAGGGGAAAAAGTATCACCAAAGTCAACACCCTCGACTTGGGAATAACCTTTCGCTACCAGTCTATATTTGAACTTCTCAACTTGTCTTATGAAATTTATATTCTTCTTGAATACCCACTTGCTACCAATGATATTCTTTCCACTAGGTAACTTGACTAAATCCAATGTCTCATTCTTGTACAAGGATTCCATCTCTTCGACCATGGTGTCCTTCTAGAGTTTACCCTCTACCGAGTCAATTGCCTCACTGATAGACTTGGGCTCATCGTTGATGGCAGTCAACACAAATGCGGAATGGAATTTGGATATACTATACCTCTCAAATGATTTATTTACTCTTTCTGACCTCCTTACCACCAGAGTCATTTGTTCCACTTCTTCCTCAGATTCAATCTACTCATCTGAATCATATTCTTCGTTCCTTAGTTCAAACCACACCCTATTAGGATTATTCTCGGTATGAACAAATTCCTCGGGCTCGGATTTACTTCTAACTTCTCTGAATACCACATCTTGACTGTACACTTTTCTCCTTGATGCAGGATCCCAGAGCTTCTATCCTTTCATCCCTTCTTTATATCTGATGAAAATACATTTGACTGCCTTCTTCTCCAGCTTGCTCCTCTTTTTTTTGGGAACATGTACAAATTCTTCACAGCCAAATAATTTGATATGTTCCACCGAAGTATTCTTACCAGAACATACCTCATTTGGAGTCATGTCGACTAGTGCTGACGAATGAGACATATTCACCAAATATCTTGCAGTCTCAACTGTCTCCGCCCAGGATTCTTATGTGAGCCCACCATCACTAAGCATGATCCTTGCCTTATCCATCAATGTTATATTCATTCTCTCAACAACTCCATTTTGTTGTGGGGTATATGGTGTGGTATTTTGGCATGCTATGCAACACTTATTAGATAACTAATCAAATTCCTTTCCACATAATTCACCACCATTGTTAGTCCTCAACACTTTAATCCTCTTTTTTGTCTGGTTTTCCACAAGATCTTTAAACTTCTTAAATATTTCAAAAACGTCTAATTTCTTCCTCAAGAAATATATCCATGTCTTCGTGGAGAAATCATCTATGAAGGAGACATAATACAGGGATCCATGAAGTGAAGGCATTGTAACCAGGCCAAACACATCACTATGCACGAGTTCTATAATCCCATTTTCCCTTGTCACTCTAGATGGGAACCTCAATCAACTTTGTTTTCCATATATGAAATGTTCACAAAAGTCGACTTATAAACCACATTCAGTAAAACCTTCGACCATACCTTTGATTTGCATAGCTCAAATTCATTTTTCTTCAATGTGCCCCATCCTCTCATGCCATAACCTGATGGGATTGATCTCATCATGTCTTGTCAAGTCAGTTTGAACTAACTTGGCTCGAGTCGAGTGGAGTTGCAGTCCAGTTGATTTTAGGAGAAACAATTTTGTTGCATCTAGTCAAGTCAACATTCCCTAACAGCTTGTACAAGGTACCAATATGAACTCATTTCATTAATACCATCGCACCTATGACCATATTGCATGAATCCTTCTAAAATAGAGTATGCACACTTGCATCACTCATCTTGTTGACATATATCAAGTTTCTTGCCAAACCAGGAATTTGTAGCACACCAGGAAGGGTTATTTTCTTCCTATCATGTAGTGTCAGTCAGACTCTTCCCCGTTTGACGATTTTGTTTGTCAATTTATCCCCCAAGAATACATCATATCCATCATATCATTCATATTCACAGAACCATTATTTATGTGGTGTCATATGATAGGATTCTTCTGATTCAATCAACCAAACATCTTGATCCAAATGTGTACTAGTCGATGCCAAATACACATCACCTCCTTTATTTGAGGTCATCTTTCTCTCAGTCGACTGCTTCTCGTCACATTCAACACTGAATTCCTTTACCTTGGAATTACAGTCCTTTTTAGAATGCCCAACTTTACCTCATTTCCATCATCTTCGCGTCGACCGAACTGGGGATTTAGATCTACCCTTCAACATTAACTTTCTACTAGATAATCTACCTTTATCTTTATCTATCAGTTGAACTCTCACTACCAGAGATTATTTTGTCGATCCTTACATGTTCTTCCTTCTCATTTATTTTGAAAACATAGAAGCAACCACATCCTATAGTGTTGGTGTGGTTGTATTATTCCCAATAGCCACGACTAAGCTATACCAAGAGTCTACAAAAGAACAGAATAATATGATACACTTCTCCTCATCAGTGATCTTAATATCCACAGACAAAAACTATCTTAACACAATGTTAAATGCATTTAAATGCTCAGTCACTGAACTACCATCACTCATCCTCAAAATATATAGTTTTTGATTAATTGGGTTGGTTGTCATTGATTTCAACCCTTGAAGAAAGTTCAGTAGCACAAAGGTTTGGGTAACGGACCCAAGTTTTTTTTATGGATAATGGTATGAGTTTTGATATATTTGTAGGCAAGACTATTCTAGATGGATAGTACATGTCATGTCATTTCCAGTGGTATGTGGAACATCACATAACTCCTCATGATTAGATAGTTATGGCCATGTGAAGTTGGAGAACCCTCACGAGTCATCTAGAAGCCCCAAAAGGTCAAAGTATTCAAAGTCGTTGCAAAGAAGAAATTATTTAAATAATAAAGTGAAGTGATGAGTGTACTATAATTCAAAGTGGATACAAAATAAATTATTTAAATAATAA
>JZKD02S1675123.1:418405-450465 GCA_000966675.3 Picea glauca | reverse complement strand
TATGGATGATGTAGCATACTTGTCTTGGTATATTATTAGAAGCACATATTGATCTTGGTGATGATTATGAGTTGTTGTGTTATGCTTGGTTGATGCACGTCTTGGTGATATTGTGAATATGGTTTAGAATTGTCTTGGTGATTGATATTGGTGAGTAGATATGATTCAGCTGATAAGATTAATGAGTCGTGTTGTTGTGATAGGTTGTTTGGAGAGGTTATTGTGACAAGTTATTTGTACAAGTTTGGTGCATGGTTGATGCATTTGTTTATGGTACAGGTTGAGGTACATGTTGATGTATGGTACATTTTGGCACATGGTATTGGTACAAGTTGTTTGGTACAGGTTGATTGGTACATGTTTACAACAGTATATCTCACAGTGATAGTGTGACAGTGGTTCCATCATTCTACTTATATTTCAAGGTGGTTGAATGGAGCAAGGACAGGGGGGTGTAGCCACCTTCCGATTGTAGCCAGAGAACATAGGGGGTTGTAGCCTCCTTCCAATTGTAGCCAGAGAAACTAAGGGGTTGGAGCCTTCTTCCAGTTGTAGCTGGAAATGTAATTCTTAAAGACATATAAGAAAAATAATTATGTGGTTTTCTCCCACTTTGGGTTTCCACGTAAAAACATTGGTGTATTGTATGTGTATGATTGCTCATGTGTTCATTGTTTATTGACTCTGCAACTATTGGATGTTAATGATACATTGATATAACACTTGCATTTTATGGTTAAAAAGGATTGAATTTCTCTATTACTGATTCACCCCCCCTCTCAGTAATCCAACAACAGTTTCTTTCTAAGAAACAACTTATTTACTAGAGATTTCGATTGGTATAAGCTTCCTAGCTCGTCCCATAGTTTCTTGGCCGAATATTTACCCAAGACATTCAACAACAACGAATCTGCAAGACAAAGTCAAATTGTACTTCTTTCTCTTCTTTCGAGTTTCTCCCATTCTTCCGTTGACATGCCTATCGACTGGGTACCTGGACAGACCATTGTCCATTGTTCTCGATCCACAAGAAGATCTTCCATCTTAAGCTTCCAAAGCTCAAAATTTTAGCCGTTGAATTTTTCTATCTCTATTCTAGAACTTCTCGGCATTCTTTACCTCGATTTTTAACATAATTTATGACTTATGACTCTTGTTGTACCTAGGGTTTAGTTCTCAGATTCAAGATTGGGAAATCAAGATCTGATATACTCGCCAAAGCATAGCACTGCTTTGAACACTCACTTGTTAGGGAAAACCTAAGATATGATACCACATGTCAGGAAATGAAGGACACTTCCACACTAATCCTAACATAAGAGAAGAATAATTTAATCAAGAACATAAATGAAACAAGCAATCACATAGTACATCAATATTTTACCCTGGAACCCTTAACTGGATAAACCATCATTCGTTTGAGCGTTTTGCTCTCTTGTTTTCTTATTCAATCAGAATAAAAGGTTACATGTCTAACCTTGGTCCACACCTAAGATACACTCGGCATCATACTCTCTTTCCTGCACAAGAACAACCCTACAACCAATTCGGCTTACATATGTAAGATCAAAAACCTATACCTACACATGCATTAACATGCATAAGTGCATTATATGATTACCCTTTACAGTGTTATAACATGCCTTTTTATAGGCTTTACAACATGAAAAACACTAAATATTGGATCCCAAAAAATGTTACAGATCCATGCATATCATTGGCTACAAATCCCACAAATCCTGATATTCTATTATAGTTGATTCCAAGTCGAGTTACCAATTGGTCCTTGATTCGGTCTCTAGTCAGTCATCTCACATCCACACTTAGACCTCTTGTCAGTTGAATTTCCATTGATATCTTCGACTTAGAATTTACCCAGTTGACTTCCTCTACCTTCGACTTATTGTCGATCCACCTTGACCTTCGACCGTCAGTCGATCTACCTCGACTCAATTTTCACTACAAAGAATATAAAAACCCAACACATTGTTCATGGTTTATTTACTCTGCACTTGTTGAATGATAATGGTATATTGATCATAAAGATAAAAAAAACTTACACACTATGGTTAAAAGGATTAAAAATATCTATTACCGATTCATCCCCCCTCTTAGTAATCCAAAAAAAAAAATCCACCTACTTTCAATGGTGAGAATATAAAGGGATAAGAGGTTTAGGCCTGACTGTTGGAAATGAAGAATATTTCTTGTTGCATGATTACCCCTCAAGGGTAGAGACAAGAATTTCAACCTACCACTTGCAAGGAAAGGAAACCATGTCGTGGGATCATCTTAAGCAAGCCAATCATCTTGATGAAAAGAGAGTCTCATGGAGGAAATTCAAAGGATATTTCCAAGAGAAATATTTGTCTAAGCATTACTACGAGAGGAAGATGAAAGAGTTATTTGAACTCAAGTTGGGAAGCATGAAAATATATGATTATGAGAAGAGGTTCTTTGAGTTTTTGAAGTTTGTGGAGATCAGAAAATATAAGAAGGTCAAAATCCAAAGGTTTCTTAGTGGGTTACCTGCTTCTATAGTGACAAGATACAATATGATAACCCCAAGACTTTGGAGGAGACCATAAGGAGAGAAAAACATATTTATGAGAAAAGAAAAGGGAGGATAGTCTTCCAAAAGAATTGGAATGACAAGATGAAAGGAAAGAGGGAACAAAGGAAAAAAAGTTTTAAGCCACCCTTTTTTAAGAACAACTCCCAAGAAAATCAACAAGGACAGTCAACCCAAAATGAAAACAAGACAACATATTCTTTTGGGAAAAGGCCAAGGAAATAACCTACACAATGTTGGGGATGTGAGGGGAATCACTTATATAGGGACTACCCTCACAAAGGATAAAGGATTAAAACTGTTCACAACATTCAAGAGGAGGAAACAGTGGAAGATATGGGAGAGAGCATGCCAAGGATTTATGCATCCTTGGACAACATGAATGCAAAATATCAATCCCCCATGATTGAAGTGGAAGGTAAGATCAATAATCACCCCATATCAATTTCAATTGATTTTGGAGCTAGACATAGTTACATGAACTCTAATATTATTGAAATATTTCATATGCAAAGGAGTAAGCATAAGAAATATTGGTTAGTTCAGTTAGCCATAGGGGCTAAGAGAAAGATCAATGAGCTGGTTAAATATTTCCCAATAGACATGAATGGACTCAACACAAAGGTAAATGTGAACATTATACCTTTGGGTTCATATGACTGTCTATTTGGCATGGATTGGTTGGAAAAACACCATGTTGTCCTAGATTGTTACAACAACTTGACAATGGAATGTCATGATGAAATGAGACAACAAGGAAATATTCAAGGCATTCTAAGAGTTGTGGATGTTAGAGAAATTTCAACCATGTATATAAAAAAGAGTTTTAGGAAAGGATGTCAATTTTTTCAACCCATATGGAAGAGGTAGCTAGAGATAAAATGGTCAGTTTGAAGACCATCCAGTCTTGATAGATTTTGAAGATGTTTTTGAGGAAATCCCAGGACTTCCACCAAAAAGGGACATCGATTTCTCTATTGATTTGGTGCCAGGTGTTTCCCTAGTGTCCAAAACACCTTACTGAATAGGCACACTGAAATTGAATGAGTTGCAACTGCAACTAGAATAACTTTTGAAGAAGGGGTATATGTGCCCAAGTGTGTCACCTTGGGGAGCCCCAATTATGTTTGTAAAAAAGAAGGATGAAGCTTAAGGCTATGTATTGATTTTAGGCAGTTGAATAAGTCCACTATAAATAACAAATACCCTTTTCCAAGGATTGATGATTTATTTGATCAGCTAAAAGGTGCAAGGATATTTTCCAAGTTTAACTTGAGATCAGGTTATCATCAAGTGAGGATAAAAGAAGAAGACATCACCAAGATAGATTTCAAAACAATGTATGGGAATTATGAATTTACACTAGTACCATTTGGACTATCGAAAGCCCTAATTGTTTTTGTTAGGAACCAAATATCAAAATAGCATAAAAAAACCTCATAATAAGTACTCAATGCCTTGAAAAAGAGAGAAATTCATATAATAAGCCTCTTCGAGGGGGAAACCTCCTTATACATCATATGAATTCAAAAATATAAGATGGTGCCAAATGAAAAGGTCTCCTTGGTATATATAGGAGACTAGGTGGTACAATTACAACTAATGGACCCAAGCCAACATAAATAAAATAAAAATACTAATGTAATATACCCCAATTAAGGGGTAATGTGCCACTATTTAGGGCTTAGAATACCCCTCCCCATCAGAAAAGTGTTTTCCACAATGCTTGAGTAATTTTGGATGCTTATGTATAAAATAATCATCTTCCCAAATGGAATCTTCAGCAGGTAGCTTCTTCCACTTAATGAGATACTCTAAAATGGATCTATTCCTTAGCTGGAGAATTCTTGTGTCGGTGATAGCTTCAGGATCCAATATGATTTTTCCTTCCTCGCCAAGTTCTGGAAATATAGTTTTAACTGAGATCTTGTCACCTATAACCTTCTTTAAGAATGAAACATGGAAAAATGGGTGTACTCGCAAAGATGCAGGCAACTCCAATTTGTATGCCATAGTACCAATCTTTTGCAACACCTTATAAGGACCATAGTAATTTGGTGATAATTTATTATCCTTCTTAGATTGCTTGAGGGACATCTGTTTGTATGGTTGTAGTCTTAAAACTACCCAATCTTCTA
Source organism: Picea glauca (assembly GCA_000966675.3). Taxonomy (NCBI): domain Eukaryota; kingdom Viridiplantae; phylum Streptophyta; class Pinopsida; order Pinales; family Pinaceae; genus Picea; species Picea glauca. The sequence goes on along the minus strand of JZKD02S1675123.1, from coordinate 445,755 downwards.
CTTCAAAACTTCTTTCATTGCGATGTTGATTTGCTTGTTGTTTCATGCAATTTTGTGTCATGGTCAGGTTGTCCTTTAAGAGTTGGAGAACTTGTTTTTGATGTTCGATGTGATATTCCACTGCTTGAACCTTGGATTTTTATTTCAAAGAAGAAGTGATGGACGGTGGGTGATATCCATAGAGCACCATAAATGGTGTCATTTTTGTTATAGTATGAAAGGAAGTGTTATACCACCATTATGCCAAGGGTAACCACTTGAACCATTGTGTTTGTTTATCAGAGACAAATCAATGAAGGTAGACTTCCAGACATTTGGTCACTATATCAGTGTGTCCATCATATTGAGGATGATAAGGTAAGCTATGAGCCAATTGAGTACCCAAACAAGAAATAATTATGTCCAAAAATGTCAAGTGAAGATAGGATCTCTGTCACTTACAATAATATTTGGGCTTCCATGTAGCTTTTGAATTGTCTTCGTGAATGCGGTGGCAATTGTACTGGATTTAAAAGGATGAGAGAGTGCAAAAAAGTGTGCATACTTTTGGTCAGTCTATCAACAATCACCATGATGACACTCTTTCCTTCAAACTTCAGTAACCTTGTCATGAAATCCATGGAAACCTCCTCCTAGTCCTGACTTGGGATGGCTAATGGTTGTAAAAGACTTTGGGTCTTAATTGTTTCCACCTTATTTTTTTGGAAAACCAAAAATTCTGCCACAAACCTTTGAACATCAGTTTTAAGGCCATCCCAAAAAAATTCCTTCTTGACCCTGTGATAGGTTTTCAAAAATCCTGAGTTCCCTCTTACCGGAGAGGTGTGCAATTCCAAGAGTAACTTTTGTTTGAGTTGGGATTTCTTACATAAATATAAGCGATCTTTGTACCATAGTGAATCATTTTTCCATGTAAATTTATCTGATGCACTTGAATCATGCTGCAACCTTTGAATGAAAGTCCACACGCTTTTGTCATTCTTCCATTCATCCCTTGCTTCTTTTATCCAAATAGGTTGGATGATAGAGATAGCACATAGAAAGGCCTCAACATCTTCATCGTTTTTTGAGAGTGCATTTGCCACAACATTTTTATTCCCTTTTTTGTAGATGATTTCAAATTCATAACCCAACATCTTGGTCACCCATTTTTTTTCTTCTGAAGATAGTCTTTGTTCCAAGAAGTATTTAAGACTGTCATGATTTGTTTTGACCTTGAAGTGCCTACCTATTAGGTAAGGGTGCCATTGCTTCAATTCATGTAGTATTTCCATCATTTCCTTCTTATAAATGGGTTTGTGTAAGTCCTTTCCCTTAAGTGGCCAACTTTCAAAAGAAAGGGGCCTTCCTTCTTGCATTAGAACAACACCAATGCCATTTCCCGAGGCATCACATTCCACAATAAAGGTTTTTGTGAAGTCTGGTGTGGTCAAGAAATGATCTTTTCACTTTTCCTCTTTAAGTTTTTCAAAAGCTTGAGTTTCCTCTAGAGTCCATGAAAATGCATCCTTCTTAGTTAATGTCGTTAAATTTACTATTATTCTTCCATAGTTCTGAACAAACTTGCAGTAGTAACTTGTCAAACACAAAAATCCTCTAAGATTCTTCAATGTTTTGGGAATCGACCAATCCATCATGGCCTTAATCTTTTTAGGGACTACCTTGACACCTTCATGAGATACAATATGACCCAAATATGCTACCTCCTTCACCCCAAAGAAACATTTGGATGGTTTATCATATAGTTGTTGCTCCTTTAGTAGTTGTAGCACCCTATCAACATGTGGAACATGATCCTCCCAAGAATTTTTATAGATTAGTATATCATCAAAAAATACTAACACAAATATTCGAAGGAAGGGATTGAAAATAGAATTCATCAATCCTTGGAATGTGGAAGGTGCATTCGTAAGGCCAAAAGGCGTGGCTAAAAATTCATAATGGCCTTCATGAGTTCAAAGTGTTGTTCTTGGGATATCTGCTTCCTTCATTCTAATCTACTGATACCCTGGATGGAAATCCAACTTTGTGAAGTAGATTTCTCCATATAGTTAATCTAACAATTCATCAATGACGGAGTGGTGATCTTGTTGAGCTCTCTATAATATGGAAACATACACCATGAGCCCTCTTTCTTGAGTACCATTACCATCGGTCCAGAGTAAGAACTTTGGCTAGGTCTAATAATGCCAACCTCTAACATTTCTTCAACCATATTCTCAATTTCACTCTTTTGGGACTAAGGGTATATGTAAGGAATGATGGTAAGAGGAACACTCCTACGAATTAGGTGAATATCATGATCATTATCCCGAGTGGGTGGAAGACCTTAGGGAATATCTTCAAATACTTTGGAATGCTTATCAATGATCCCTTGGAGATATAGGGGAATAGATGGCTTAGATATTTGAACATCTAGTGAGCATAGTTGTATAATTACACCCTGATGCCCTTTTTTCAATAATTTTGTCATGCCATTAGAACTTATCACCTTACTGGGTTTCCCTGTGATACCCCTTAACTCAATCACCTTTCCTTACAATGAAAATCTCATGAAAAGTTCTTGAAAATTAAAATCCATTGTTCCCAATGATTATAACCATTGGACTCCTAGTATGACATTACAATCACCCACGTGTATAGAAATCATTGGACTATTCTTTACATATTCCCCCATAGTAAGATTGATCTTATGGTATTTTCCTGAGCAATTGATAGTTCCTCCATTTGCAATCATTACTTGAAATTTTGGCCCTGGATATATAAAGCAATTGAGATCTTTGGATAATTTATAGTGAATGAAATTATGAGTACTACCAAAATCAATTAAGACTATTACCTTTTTTTATTTTTGGTATATCCTTCGATCTTGAGGATTTGAGGAGTGCTAATTCCAGCCAATGCATTACATGATATGGTGGGAGTCAACTCTTCAGAAGAAATCTCTTCTACGTTTTCATCTTGAGATGGTTCTTGTTCTTCTTCTTCTTCTTCTTCCTCTTCACAATCTATGTAGAATAATTTCTTCTCACCGCACTTATTTCCCTTACTGTACTTTCTGTCACAATTAAAGCATAAACCTTTTTCTTTTGTTTCCTCCAATTGTTGAGGTGTCAACATTGCAGGTTGAGGTGGTTTATAAGAAGGACCATTATTCTCTCAATACATGTTAGGAGTGGTCCTTCTAGTATCCATAGCCATATTTTTACTTTCAACATTTATCACCACCTTGAACGCATTCTCCAATGAGTTGGGTTCCCAAAGGAGAACCGCATGTTGAATGTTATCCTTTAAAGTTCCTATGAATACATCAATTAGGTGCTCATTTGGAATATCTGTTATCTTTATATTCAATCTTTGTAAGTTCTCAATGTGCTCTGCAACTGAACCCTTTTGCTTGATATTTATCAATTGGTTGAAGAAGGTATTGCTCCTTGTATCCTCATAGTGTGCTATCATTTCTTCTGTGAAAATTGGCCAAGTGACAAGTGATTTGTGAGAAAAAAGGCATTGATACCACACCAATTAATTGGGTTCTAAATATAAAGATGCAATTCGTACCTTTTTGTTTGTGTGGCACATCATGTAGATCAAAGAGCTGCTCCATCTAGAGTATCCATGTGATTGGATCCTTTCCATCAAACTTCCTCATATCTATCTTAGGAAAGTGGTTGGTCTTCAACCCAAAGTCAGAGTTTCTCCAATATTGATTCATCTTCCTTTTGTCCTCATCATGAATTTCATGGGATACATCGTCACTTTCAGGTGGCCTCTCTATTAAAAAAAAATTCAATTCTTCCATGATCTCCCATTTTAAAGCAATCATCTTAGTATCCATTATCACTTCCATCTTAGCTTCAGTTTAATCCATCATCCCTTGTAGTTCATATTTTGTTACTTCCTTCTTTTGTAAATCATTTATGTCCCTATGCATTTCTTCACCTTCATCAAGAGTCCAAGTGGGACTGTCTGAAGGCTTATCTGGTGTAAAAGTTCCCTTTTTTGGTGGCATGTTGGAAAAGTATCACTGCAAGGTATGAATTCCTAATTGGCTTAGGCATAGGTCTTCACATACAAGGTAATGTTAGGTGTTATAGCTCTCTGATATACATGTGGGGTTCAACAATAGTACTCGGCCCAATATCTCAGGGAACTAACTAATAAGGCTTGACCATTCCTTTATTTGTACTATCTGACTACCCAGGTACTAGAGAGTGTTGTCCCCGAGTGTTGTTCTCAGTGTACTATAGCAACAAGATGGCTAAAAGGTTTACTCGGTAAGTCTCAGGATTTTAGGGATCTCCTGATATACGCCAGGTATGTGGGATATCAAATCCATAGTAGTGTTTTCTAATGTGAAATTGTTTGAAAGGGTCCTTCTGATATACTCTAGGTATGTGGAAGAACCACACAGTGATCAGGTTGTAGCACTAACCAGTACCGACAATTCCTATGTTTAGAGACGTTGGTACACGTATGTGCCTAAAAAAATCCCTAAGTTTCTATCAATTTTATGTGATAATATTTTTATGCCACTTTATTCTACTTTTTGAATCACCCCAATTGGATATTCTAGTCAAAAGATATGAAAATTTCCAAAAAACAAAATGCACCTGTTACACCTTGATTTGGAGGTTGTTCTCTTAGCCGACCTTTCTTTTGTTGTATCTTTACAATTTCGACCCTTCTGGGTCTAAAATTTCATTCTATATTTCTTTGATATGTCCTCTCTGTAATTCCACAGGTCTTATCAAAATTTAATGTGCCAAGTGAAGGTTATGGTGACTTCCCTGCACCTTTCTGATTTTTTTCCTTTCCAAGAGAACGTACTTGTAAAGCATTCCAAGTGCATAGTATGTGATATCATATTATGAAACTTGCACCAGAAATACTATAGACTATCCACTGTCCAATCCAACTAGTCTCACTTAATTTGGATACTCATTGAAGAAGATATCATTGTTTTACCTGGAACGCCCGTTTGATACTAGTTAATAGGACTAGTCAGCTACCCTATCTTACACATGGTGTATCTCCAAAATTAGGATGACCCAGAAGATAAACTTTTTACCACAGATACACTAATAATATCCTCCAAGTTTCACATTCTGAATCATCATAGAAAAAAAAGTTATAGTGAAAATTCAGCGATGATGGAAATTAGGATGATTCAAGAACCCGGTCCACAGGATATATCTCTGAAATTATAAAGCCCCAGAAGCTGATATTTTAACAAAAAGTACTTTGATATGTCTAATAAATATCCCCCAAGGATTTCCTTTTGAAACATCCCAGAAAAAAAGGTCATAGTGAAAATTATAAGGTGTCTCAGATGCAGCAGCAAAACCGCAAGACCTTGAGCTCTGATACCAAATTTTAGGAACCAAATATCAAAATAGCATAAAAGAACTCATAATAAGTACTCAATGCCTTGAAAAAGAGATAAATTCGGATAATAAGTCTCTTTGAGGGGGAAACCTCTTTATACATCATATGAATTAACAAATACAAGATGATTCCAAAGGAAAAGGTCTCATTGGTATATATAGGAGACTAGGAGGTACACTTACAAATAACGGACCCAAGCCAACATAAATAAAATAACAACACTAATGTAATATTCCCCAATTAAGGGGTAATGTGCCACTATTTAGGGCTTAACAGGTTTCATGTGTCTAATGAATGGAGTGTTCAGGGAGTACCTGGATATGTTTGTAATTATTTTTGTAGATGATATTCTCATCTACTATAAGTCAAAGGAAGAGCATAAGAATCATTTAAGAATGGTGTTATAGGTTTTAAGGGATTATAAATTATATGCCAAACTAAGTAAGTGTGTCTTTTATCAAAAGAAGATCCACTACTTAGGGGCATATTATTTCAGTGGATGGGATAGCAGTTGATCCCGAGAAAATAAATTCCATTAAAGGATGGACAACACCAAGAAATGTGATGAAGGTCAAATCACTCATGGGTATTTCCGGTTATTACCGAAGATTCATAAAGGGGTTTTCAAATATTTCAAGACAATCACTTCATTGCAAAAGAAGGGAGTGAAATTCGAATGGACTCCAAAATGTGGATAAAATTTTCAAGTGTTGAAAAACATTTTGACAAGTGCGCCCATATTAAATATTGCAAATAAAAATGAAGACATTGTGGTGTACGTGGATGCATGCAAGTAATGGATCAGTGGAGTCCTCAATTAAAAGGATCATGTGGTATGTTTTGAATCTAGAAAACTAAAGGAGCATGAGAGAAATTATGCAACCCATGATTTAGAGCTAGCATCCATTGTATGCACATTGAAAATGTGGATACATTACCTCAAGGGGAAGAGGTTTGAGCTAAGAATAGACCACTGTGGTATGAAACATTTATTTGGACAACCAACACTAAATGCCAGACAAATTAGATGGTTGGAGTTTCTTAGTGAGTATACTTTTGAAATTAAACATATTAAGGGAAAACAAAATCAAGTGGTTGATGCACTCAGCAGAAGAGCTCATAAAGTGCATGTTTCATCCATTAGCATGTATAGGACAAATGTAAAGGATAAAATTCTTGAAGCAGTAAATTCAAATCATCTTTATTATCAAATAAAAGAAAACTTACAATAAGGAAATTTACAACAGAAATTTAAAAATTTTGAGTTGAAAGAGGATGGAATCCTCTTATACAGAGGCAAAGTGTATTTTCCAAATTCCATAGAGATGAAATTTATCATGCTGAGAGAAATGCACAATGTGCCATATGTTGGGCACTTGGGATATCAGAAATCCATTACATTTGTGAGGAGCCAATATATCTGGTCAGGGATGAAGAAAAAAGTGGCTAACTACATAGATTGGTGTCTAGAGTGCCAAAAGGTAAAGATAGAGCACAAACATCTAGCAGGGCTATTACATCCATTTCCCATTCCAGAATGTAAGTGGGAGGTGGTCACGATAGAGGTTTTTACAAATATTCCCACGAAAGTGAATCAACATGATTCCATCATGGTGGTGGTGGACAAATTCACTAAGGAAACACATTTCATTTTCGTAAAGACAACACATAAGGCAACAAAAATTGTAGATATCTACATGAAGGAAGTTGAAATGATACATGGAGTGCCTAAGGAAACAATTTTAGACAGGGATTCTAAGTTTACATTCAAATTTTAGCAAGGTTTGTTAAAAGGGTTTGATACAAATATGAATCTTAGTACAACATATCACCCAAAGTATGATGGGAAAAAAAACAGGGCCAATAGGATAATTGAAGACATGATTAAGATGTATGTGATGGACCAACCATCAAAATGGGAATATTATATCCACTTAGTGTAGTTTTCCTATAATAATGGGTATCGGGCCTCAGTGAAAATGTGTCCTTTTGAAGCTTTGTATGGAAGAAAGTGTAACACACCAGTGAGTTGGGATAACCCAACAAGCATAGCCATCATTGGGATAGATTTGTTAAAGGAAATGGAAGAGAAGATGACAAATATCAGGTAGAATTTAAAGGTTGCCCGGGACAAGCATAAAAACTATAGAGACAAGAATAGAACTTCCAAAGATTTTAAAGTGGGTTAACATGTTTTCCTAAAAGTGAAAGAAAAAAGAAGTTCGATAAGATTGGGTTGTTGCCCAAAGTTGGCAGTGAGATATTGCGGGCCTTTCAAAATATTAGAAAATATAGGGGGAGTTGCATACATGTTATCATGTCCTACATCCATGAGAGTGCATAATGTTTTTCATTTATCATTATTAAATAAATATATGCTTGAACCTAACCACATAATTGATTTGACTGTGATCCATGTGGAAAACAGAGGGGATTTGCAGGTGGAACCAATATGCATCCTGGACTAGAAAGTCAAAGTTTTTAGGAACAAATCCATAGGGTTGGTAAAGTTTCAATGGACCTCTTATAGTACTGAATATGCAACCCGAGAGAATGAAAAAACTATGCGGGAGGGATACCTGCAATTTTTTGTCTAATTTTGAAAAAAATAGAAGCTAAAAAATACAAGACTCCATTTTTGGACAACTAGAATTCTAGAACCTCATTTCATAAAAGTTTGGTCAGCATAACCATGATAAAAGAACGGTTCAAACCAATGGACTGAAGGAAGAGAAGGGGACACATTCCTTGGGTCAATAGGTTGAGAAGAACGAGAGATTTTGGTTTGGATTGTTGTTGGAGGGTAAATATTTGCAGAAATTTGTTTTTATTTTTTGAACATTGTAATGTAAATTCGTTTAGTATTTCGACAAAGTGTTTTTCATCGAGGATTATGCAAAATTGTAGGGGAGGGGGAATGTAGCATCCCCACTATAATCCTTAATTTAATTAATGCATAATGTAGATAGGAATATTGTTGTGGCCAATCGAAGTAATATGCAAAATGTATTTTATGTTTTTAATAAAAATAATGTGATGTCAGTTGCTAGGAATATGGATAGAGATGGAGGACAAGTTCTTCCACAAGAGAATAAAGTCTCATAAAGGGGGCCCAATGGGAAAATGTTTATGGGTATTAATCCAAACCATGTTTTTTGAATTATATTATCTTTTGGGGAAACCTTCTATTTATGTTTGAGTGTAAGAAATCCCAATAATTAAAACTCATGTAAGAGGGTGGGTGTGAGAGCCACATCCCATGGTTATTGGAAAGCATGGGGAAGAACCAATTAGCATTGGGCAGAGTGAGAATTCAATGGTCTTGGGAACATAGAGGAAATTTGTATCGGTTGTTACGGGAAGGTTTCTATAGAAGGAATTGACATGAACATCAAGCAACAAGTAGGAAAGAGAACACATGAGGATGAACAAGAAGGCTAGGTGAATTAAGGAGCAGGATGAAGTGTTTTGGAGTGTATTAAAGCTAGAGAATTGAAGAACCAAGTTATCAAGGCTAAAGAGTGAACTCATCAGTGAGTTTCACTATGTCAACAAGTGTTTTTTTTTTTTACTGGTATTGTTCTTGATAATGTGTCCCTTGAGTGCAAATAGAGTCCTAGCCACCTGAGCCAGAGAGACCCTAATAAATGAATGGGACTCTTGGTGGACTGAAAGCAGTCAAGGGGTACATTCCTTGGGTTGGATAGGTCAAGAGGAAGAGATATGGAAGAAAATTTGGGATAGCTATAGGAGAGTATTAGTGGGTTGTGTGTTGGTGAGATATGAATGGGTTGTGGGAGGGACCCTTCTCTTGTGGATTCCTATCCCTAGCTTGAGGGTGAATTTTTGTTGAGATATAGAACAATAGTTCTATGGTTGGGTGGAACATCCTTCCCAAGTAGTTGGTTGCATAAACATTTTACAAAGATAAGTGTTTACCTATTATGTGTCATTTATCGAGTTTAATTGATGTTGTTTAATCTGTGTATGTGAATGGTTTAATCGTTGTTGTAAATGAGTCATTTTTTTCCATTCATGTTCATCTAGACTATTGTAGATGCATTTTATTCATGGGCATCAAAATATAGTTTAAAATGTGTTTAAAACATAGTTGGTAAGCTAGAGTAAATAAATCAGTGAGAAGAAATTTCATTTTTTTATGTTATTATGCAAGTAGCATTCCCTACATAGGTTGGGGGATGTTACAAATTGCATAATACTATGGATGATAAGCAAAGTATTTCCTTAGAAACTTTGTACTTTGATATAAAACCCTATCAATGGTATCGATGGGTAGTTAAAAGGAAGCCTCATTCTTATCATTATACTTGGGGTTTATTTACAAGAGACTTAGAAGCACAATACGTTAAAGTTTGGGAATAAGACACTTTTTAGTCAACTGAAATAAATTAAGAACCTAGGTGATGTGGAATATTATAATTCAAAATTTAAAGTATTGGCCACAATGGTGGATAATATAAGTGATGAACATTTTTTGGAAGCTTATATGGGTGGATTAAAAAAAGACATTAAACATGATATTTGTTTTAAACATCCTAAAATTTTATGGAAACCAGGAAATTTTTGCATCATATTCAAGAAAAGAATAGGGATTCACACATGTCTACCACTAGAACATACACATGAAGTAGAGATCAATTTGTGCCTCATAGGGAAACCTTTCTTCAACCTACTCAAATAACACATAAGGAAATGGATGAAAGAAGAGAAAAAGGACTACGATTTGGTTGTAATAGAAAATAGTCCAAAGGGAATAAATGTCAAGAAACAAATTTGTTCACCTTGGAAAATAATGATGAAGAGGAGGTAGAGGCATCCACACAAATGGGTGAGGAAGAACTTGTGAAATTAAAAGAGAAAGAAAAATATGTAGAAATTTTGCATAGCATAGATCTAGACAAGTGTGAAATATCTATTCATGTATTGGTAGGCTTTTCAACACTTCAAACCCTTAATATTGTAGGATACATTAAGAATAAAAAATTCATAGTACTTATTGATTTAGGTAGTACCCATAACTTCATAGATAAAAGATTAGAAGAGCACATCAATTTTTTTGTTTATCTAGTGAAAAAATTTCAAGTTTTGTTTTATAATGGGGGACATATTGATTGTGGAGGAAAATTCCATAACATTAAATTTAGTATGAGAGAGTATAACATATGAATTCCAATGTATGTCATTCCTATTGGAGGAGTAGATATTATTTTTGGGATTCAATGTTTAAGGTTATTGGGTACAGTTTCTACAAAATATAATGAATTATTTATGAGATTTGAATTGTAAGGAATTAAATATGAACTCAAAGGATTAAAACATGTACTCTCTTCGGTCATCAAATCTCATAGAATGGAAAAGATCCTAAAAAACCATAGTCACTAGGTTATGGCTAAACTTTATTCTATGTAAGTGAAGTGGGAAGATGAAAATATTTCAGAGAAATTAAAAGGTACCTTGGAAAAGTACTATAGGGTCTTCCAAGAAATTCCTAAAGGGATACCTCCATATAGAGATCATGAACACCAAATTGAACTCATACCTAGAAGTACTCCTAATAAAAAGGCCTTATTTGTATTTACATCAACAATAAGGGGAGATCGAGAAAACGGTATAACACATATTGGATGCAAGTATTATTCAACCAAGTAGGAGTTCCTTTTCAACCCCAGTTGTGATGGTAAGAAGAAAAGATAATGCTTGGAGGAAGTGCCTTGATTACAAAAATATAAACAAAATCACCATCAAGGATAAATTTGCTATTCCAAATATTGATGAGATATTAAATAAGATTCATGGTGTGGCTTATTTCTCAAAGTTTTATCTTAAATTAACATGCCACCAAATTAGATTAAGAGAAGGCATTCCAAAAATAAATTTTACAACACATGATTGGTCATGCCTTTTTGGTTGACAAATGCTCCTTCTACTTTTCAAAGCCTTATGAAAAAAATTACTGGTCAAGATCCAAATACATCATTACTGCGAAAAATTATTTGACTAGATGGGATGAAGCAGAACCAGTAAGAGATTGCAACACAAAGATAGTTACACGGTTTTTGTTGGAAAATGTGGTGACAAGATTTGGATGCCCAAGAATTCTTATAAGCGATCAGGGAACTCATTTTTTGAATAAGATGATTGCATCATTGACAAAGGAGTTTCAAATTCATCATCATAAGAGAACACCATATCATCCTCGAGAAAATGGAGTAGTGGAAGCATTCAATAAGATACTAGAACATGCACTAACGAAGATGTGTAATGTGAGTCGAGATGGTAGGGACTTGAGGATTCCATTAGTGGTGTGGGCATATATGACTACAAGTAAGAAGTTGACAGGATAGACCCCATTTAGACTAGTGTATGGCTAAGAAGTTGTTATGCCTATGTAATTCATAGTACCGAGTTTGCACATTGTTGCACTGGTAGAACTTACAAATTCTAGCACAATGGAGAAGAGATTGTGAGAGCTAGCAGAGTTGGAAGAGGACCGGTTTGTTGTAGGTTTCAATCAACAAGTTCAGAAAGCACGTAAGAAAGCATGCAATGATAGACACATTAAACAAAAGAATTTCTAGACAAGAGACTTAGTTATTCTTTATGAAAACAAGTTTTTGCAGCACCTGAGAAAGTTCCAAATGCATTGGTTAGGTCCATATGTGATCAGGTGTGTGACAGATGCAAGTGTTATTCAGTTGGAGAAACTGAATGGAGAAGTTGTGGAAGGACTGGTTAACAATAATAGACTGAAACTGTATAACCAAAATGGGAAGACCCGTTGCCATTATTCACAAACAAGACAAAGGAGAAAGCATTGGCAGAAAGAATGAAGGACAAGTACAACACAGACAAGACAAAGGAGAAAGCATTGGCAGAAAGAATGAAGGACAAGTACAACACATTCAAAGGTGCATGCAGTTTGGATATTGCAATAATCAATGATGATAAAGTCCAGTTCACGATGCAGGTGTTGTCCTACAAGTTGTTGAGGAAATTTCACAAGGATCAAATACCAGTAGGTGTGATAACGACAGCTGAGAAGTGTGTCATAAGAGTTCAAATGAGCTGTGAAATGTTCCTTTTGAACCAGTTCTTGACAGATTTCAAGGAATCTCAAGAGAAAGGTGTGGAATTTGATTATGCCTAGTTGTTAATACTGATAATGTCAATGTCTTGGACGAAGTTGGAGGACACTCAATTTCTCAGAGTTGCGAAGAAGCCATGTTTAGCAGTGAGATATGTAAACTTGTGGCATATTGCGCACAAGGAGAGACAATTAAATAACAACATTACCTTCTATGTATACAAGGAATTAATTTGGAAACGTATCCAAAATACACCACGCATACTACTGCAGGTAGTAGAAGAATACAAGGGGACTATGCAATTCAAATCTAGAAGACATCATATGTACATTTAGTCTAAGAAGGACCCAGAGTAGTAGTGGCTACCATGCATATACAAGTTGATAGAGTTTTACGTAGGATAGATCATAGAAGACTGGGAGGATGAATGGAAAACTCCAGTACCAGAGGCAGAGAAGTCGAAACCCCAACCATCATAGAATGAGCCAGAGAAAGAAAGCAAAAAAGAAGAATAAGAAGAAGAGGAAGAGGAAGGATATGGCACAGGAGGAACACATAAGATAGTACCACACCCAGAAAAGAAGCGAAAAGAATGGGATATGGAAAAACCAGTACCGCAATGAAAGAAGAGTAAAGAAATCAAGCAAGTGGACACCCATGCCCTGTCAGAGAATGACTTAGAAAATATTGTGGATCAAGCAAAAGAGGTTATTGGAGAGGATTTTAAGCAAGCGACGCAGAAGTAAGAATAAATTAATTGGGATGTATAAGTAGGGATTATTGCACTAAAACATGTTTTGGATACAACCAAGATTGTGCAAGTTGAAACAGGAGAACATGACATAGGTGCAACAAATGACATCCCACCCATTTGTGGCATTAGGAGAGCGACAGTTGATGAAGATAGCGATAGGAGGTTTGGATCTCCCCACGACATAATTATAGGAGAATGCAAAGGAACTTAGTCATGTTGACTTGGTGTTATCCCAGTTGTTGGTAGAAGTGTTACATGGTTTGCAGACGAGTGTGACATAGGAAATACAATTACACATGATGTCAATGTCAATGGAGTTGACAAATGTAGTCACAGATAAGGATGTACTACAATCATAATATGATCAAATTAGGCTGGAGTGGAATGAGGCCACACAAAGGATAGAGAGAGTGAAATAGGTAGTCCAAGGGGTTTATAATATTATTCCAAAAATTCCTCGGGAATAAGATGCCCCTTTAGAAGAACACGCGAAAAAGATCAGTGAATCCATCTAGGGATTCCACACAAATATTATTGATTTGGAAGAACGCCAGATATCGAGCACCCCACTGGAGAAAAGGGAGAAAAGGGAGAAGACAATGACAACAAATGTAGAGAAAATAAAAAGTTTGGAAGCAAAGTGTGCCAATATATACGAAGAAAGGACGGGAGTATGGACTCAACTGATAGAAGACATGGAACCACGGGAAATTGGGCAGAAGCTACAAGCTACATAGGACAATTCACATAAGTTTAAGGAAGTGATGAGCACATTATCACCAACAAAGATGATGGAAGCAATGGAAGAGAATAGAAAATTGTACTAAGAGATTAACCATATGAGAGTATAGCAATAGGCTTGCACACAAAAGATCAAAACTCTATAGGAAGAAGCATACAAGGTGACAACAATAGTAGCATTTGTGCAGGGCATGGTCAAGCAAGCAGTACAAGAAAGTGAAGAAAAGTTGAAGACCCATATTACTGAAGAGACAACTAAGGGAATTGTGTAGAAGGAAACACAAGCCAAGGAAAAGATCAAAACTGCAAGGGAGACATTTGAGAATGTCATGGAGACCTGGATGAAATCCTGAAGTGGCTTGGGATGAGCCACAGGTGAGTGTTGGGGGCTTGTTGGAGCAAGACATTTTGTGTAAATTTTGGGAATCATGCAGAAGAAAACTGCACAATAAGTTAACAAAGGAACAACGTGTGTGAAAGACAATTAGCACATATTTAAGAGCTAGCATGCAAAAGATGGAATTTAGATAGAAGTAGTTAGACCATTTGGTCCATTTTGTAACGAGCTAAGCCCTAATATCAATATATAAATATATATGGGTTTTGGGTAGAAGGGGGTCAATCATTCAAGGAGAGATAGGATCGAAGGTGAAATTTTGAGTGATGAGTGAGGATTGATGATGAGTGGTTATTGGGGTGAGAGATGAGAGTGATATCAAAGGAGATAACTGTGCATTGTATGCATGAATGCCTAGGGGATTTTGGGTAGAACTGATGTACCTTATTTGAGTGCAGTGTGCACCTATTGTAAGGAATGAATATAAATGAATAATACAAGAAGCCAATTGTTATGGATGTATCCCAGTTTGGGGTGAACCATGTTAATTTCATGTGTTCTGATGTGTGTGTTGTTATGATGTGTTGGTTTAATCTATTTATTGTGCATATGTAATAGATGCTTATGAGTTGATATGAATATGTATTTGAGGGTTTCACACACATGTTGAATGATTAAGTAAGATGAATATTTCATACCTTATTATGTTGTTATGATTTCATGCACAGGGTATATTACATGTTGAATGAATGTTAGAACGATATACATTCCCTTCATGACTGTGGAAGCCTAGTTCCTGCGGTCCCCATAGGTACCTCGGGTGAGACTTCACCTACTTGCGGGTGATGTCGAAAGGATTGGTATCCTGGGATTTTTTGGTGAAATAATGTTGAACCCTGGGTTTGTTGTTGGGTGTAGGCCTATTGTGAGGAAATATCATTTTTGGAGGGAAAAAACTAGAATTGGAAAAAGACAGCTGGAAGGAAAAGCAACATGTGTGAGGGAAAGCCACTTGCAAAGGAGGAAAGCATGCAAGGCACGCATGCAGGAAAACCTAACCACATTAGGGTTAGGTTTTTTGTAAGAGATTGCAATGGTTGATAATCCAAAAATAACTATAAATAAGTACCTAGGACGTTTAGGCCGGGGGTTGTTGTTGTTATAGAATGTTAGATAATACGGTTTTGTTTGGATAGGAAAAGGACTATGAGATCCGATACCTTTTTGTAATTTGTTGAGTTGTAGGAGAGTTAAGTAACTAGACCTTGAGGGTTAGATCACAAGCTTAGGATCCTGGTGCGATATAGTCAGCCTCACAAAGGTCGTAGAGTCTATTTGATGATTGTGTGAATGGAGTTGTAATGTGCATGACACCAGACATTACAGAACCATAATAAAAGAGACTAAGAGCGAGATCTTTGTGGATGTATCCCAAGAGGGGGTGAACCATGGTAACACCTGTGTAATTTGTGATATGATTTGTCTATTGCATAAGTACTTCTTGTAAGTATTTAGTTGATGAATGAATAATTATGTGATATCTGTCAATCGTTAGATTTGTTAGGATGCATACATACACTTAATAGATGAATGGATCTTAAGAATAATGGCACGAACTAACATATCAAGGTTTAAGAATATGAAATGAAATCTCAGATCCCCACTCTTTCCTAGACTACAAGCATCTGAGCGTTGCAGTCACCCATAGAACTATCTCAGGTGAGACTGCACAGTACATTTTGTGTTTTGTGTTTCCTTCTGGTTTACCAGGAGGGTTGATAGTTTTAGAGGGATTTGTTGGAAGCTTGTTTAGATCTGAACCTGGTTCAGCCAAAGTGTAAGAAGGTTAATAACCAACAAATGGTTTCGTTTATGGCTAGAACTGCATGGGATTGAGTGAGTGGGATCCGTGAAAGAATCGCGTAGACATTGGAGGTATAGAAGGGGATGTTCAGACCGTGGAATCCAAGGAAGGAGGAGATTTAAAGATGGTTGAAAAAAAAAGGAGCTTGAGTTAGCGCAGAAGAATAACATAAACCCTAAAATAACACACCGCACAAATATCTAGACAAGTGCATGTTTAGCGACCTGTATGAGGTGTTTTTTTGTGATTTCCCACATGTGTTGTAGGAGTGGCTATTGAGGTTGAAAGAAAACCATCCTAAAAATTGAATCGGACAGATCGAGTGGAACCCTGTGGAGATCGCGCAGTTACAACAAGTTAACAACAAATTCATGCACACAGTAGATTTTTGGCTAGACAGTATTGTTGTAGGGTTTATCACGGAATTTGCAATAGATACAACAAAGTCTAACATCGCAGCAGAGCAGAAGTTTCTGAGAGTACCTCAAGGTAGGTATATTAGATCAATGTACACTTTGATCGGGATCTTACTGTATACCAAAGGTGTAATAAAAATGGCATCATACAGCTAAAATTCCCTGTGTGCATGGGGGGAGGGGGGAAGCATTGACCCGAGCTGGAAATATGGAGGGAGAGATGGATAAGGGAAAGAAGGAGGCCATAGACCCAATCATGATGGATGAGGACCAGATCAAGTAGATAATGGAAACAATGAGAAAGATGTGTGGTGGAGTACCCTACCAATACAAGAAAAATAATAAGAGAGTCATAGATGATAGAGAGGGCTTGGCTAGTGATGAAGAAGAGGTAGAGGATCTTTGTGCTATGGAGAATATTGAGGAAATCCTACAGGAAACATATGAAAGGAAGACAAGTGGTCCAAGGACAGGAACAGAAGGTAGAACTCTCATTCATGTCAATGTTAGTGTGGAACCCATAAACCCATGTGTGACTAATACACCAATAAGAACACCACCATTTAGGAAACCGAATTTTAGTGAAAGGAAGACAATAGGAAACACATATAAACAAGGAGAAACAATTGGAGGTACTAGTTCAGAAAGTAGTAGTCGACCATATACACCGCATGGAGGTAGTATTTTATCACAGTTCAATATGGTAGGGCACGATCCCACCATTAGGTTACCAGAATTTAAGGGAGAGGCTTCAGAGGATCTGGAAAAGAACTTCTTCATCTATTAGAATATCTGGGAAGCAAATCAGATCACAGATGAGGATACAAAACTTGCACATATATCTATCACTCTAAGAGACCGCACACTGGATTGGTACATGAGCTTAGTTGTAAATAGTCCACCTGGAACAACACAGACTATTGCAGATGTGAAGAAGTTGTTGATAAATGAATTTCAAAAACCTAGCTCAAAATATCAGTACATGAATGAGATGATTGAAATCAGATAGAAACCAGGCGATTCCGTTTGGGATATCGATCAGAGGTTCAAACGACTGAAGGGTAAAGTGAAGTATGTCATGACTGATACACACCATAGACATCTCTTTGTGAATTCACTACTACCACATCTAAAATACCCTTTGAGGCAACAAAAGTTTCAAACTCAGGAAGAGGCTCTACAAGCAGCCTTACAACTGGAAGAGAACTAGTATTAGAAGACAGATCTAGCAATAGAAGAGCTAAAAGAGGATCTGAAGAACCTCACATTTCAACTAAACTGGAATAAGGGAAGAGAGAAAAGAGAAGTTTTTTGGTATACCACATGCATGAAAAAAGGACACCACAAGAATGAGTGCCCAACTTTCACGCAGTACATGGAAATAGGGCTACCAAACCCCTTGCCAACAGGAGTACCATGGTGCAAGATCTGTAAAACACATGGACATGATCCATATCATTTTCAAATGATGCAGAAGTATTGGATATTACCCAAGAGTTCATATTGTATTTTTTGCAAATCAATGGGTCATGATGATAAAGATTGTCGGACAATGGACCTGATGAGGGAAAGAACTTCGTATACGTATAGGGTGCAGGAAGAAATTATGACAAGAAAAACTACACCATAGTTCAACCAGGTACCACCTTCTTATAATAATGTGTAGCGGTAATACAACATTGTGCAACCTCAGTATAACAATGCGCAACCACAATATAACTATGTGCAGTATAATCAAGTACCTCAGTACAATACATCATGAGGAGATTGAGGTGGATACAAAGGTGGAGGACGAGGTAGAGGAGGATTTGGAGGAGGCATAGGTCCAATAGTGTTCCATAACTACCAACATCCAAGACACTATGCAATTTATGGCCACTTCCACCTGCGACATGCATGTATTGTCGCACAACAGATCATAATACAAAGGACTACCCAACATTATTGAGGAAGATTCAAGAAAAAAGAATTCAGAACAATCAGAATGTATAATGGATCTCTATATAGGCCGGGGATGATGGAAGAAATATCAACATATTCACACGAGGAGGTGCTAAGACAGGAATTGACGCAGTAAGACCAGATCTAGTGCAACATCAATGGGTGAAGAAAAATATTGAACCATAGAAACAGTTCGATGCAGGGAAAGAAAAATAAATATTCAAGGAAACAAGACAGGAGTTCCTCAAGAAATATGTTGAATCTACATCAACCGTGTAACATATTCAAAACATACCAATGTATGAGATGCCTTTATCAATGGATCACACCAGCGGAACACCACCTATAGCGCAAGTAAGTACCATAAAGACCTTTCTGCAAACTTGTGTGAAACTACTGAATGATCCATCTTTTGTTAAAGTCTTGTAAAATATGTTAGAAATATGTAACATAAAGGTAGAGGGGAAGTTACAGAATAAAAAGGTCAATCAACTCCATACAAGAAGGAGGACAAGCAGGGAGTTCAAATTGAATGCCAACATTGGATATTTCAATATGGGAGACATTATACTAGACTTAGGCTTTGAATTGAATGTGTTACCCAAGAAGGCATGGAAGTGTATGGGAGATCCCACATTAGGCTATTCACATGTCCAGCTGAAGCTAGAAAACCGACACTAATTTATACCAATTGAAAGGCTTAAAGGTGTGACAGTAGATCTGGATGGAGTGCGCACTAAGGCAGACTTTGAAGTGATAGAAATAGTAGATGGCACAACACCTTGCCCAGCATTGATTGGACTTGATTGGAAATTTGATAACCAGGACATAATCAATTTAAAGACAAGGAAGATGACATTCGAGTCAGTAGAATATAGATTCATCGTGCCATTAGACCCTTTAGAAGGAAGAAGGTTTGTAGATCCCACTTGCTTAGATCTGGAGGAAATCAACCAGTTATACAGAACCACCGCGCGCAAAGAAGATTATGTCAACCCAACTACAGATGGAGTACTTAGCTAGAGGAGCATCACATAATGTGCTTTTGACTTAGATATAGGGTTGGAGAATTGGAAGCAGATGTTACATGAATTTTCCATATGAAGGTGCGCAAGAATAGACCGTGCAATAAGATGGGTGGGTACAGAAATTACAAAACCTCCCATTTTTCATGGCATAAATTATTTAGAGGAATTCTTAAGGAGTTCATACATCAGTTTTTAGAAGTGTATCTGGATGATTGGACCGTATATAGTCTGTTAAAAGACCATGTGGAAGTGTTAAGACTAATGTTGGAACAATGCAGGCAGTGTCAGATATCATTGAATATCAAGAAGTGAATCTTTGGGACACCATTTGGAATATTATTGTGCCATATAGTATGTAAACAAGGCTTGCTAGTTTATCCGGCCAAGATTGCAGTCATTGTCAACTTACCACCACCAAAATCAATGCACCAGTTGAGAGAAACATTGGGACACACAGGTTACTACAGAAAATTTATAAAAGGGTATGTGCATATTATTGCACCAATGGAAAAACTATTAAAAAATGATATCAAATTTTAGTGGAATGAGGACTGTCAGGAAGGTTTGGACACCTTAAAAGAAAAGATGGTCACAAAACCTATACTAGTCTTCCAAGATTGCGAAAAGACTTTTCATGTACATGTAGATGCCTTAGATGTAGCACTTGGAGAAATTCTGGCACAACCAGGAGTAGGGTATTTGGACCGTACTATAGAATTTGCAAGAAGAAAACTGTCAGAATCAGAGAAGAACTACAATACTAAAAAAATAGAAGGCCTAGCGATGGTATATGCACTCCAGAAGTTCAGACATTACTTCTAGGGAAAACACTTTAAGATGTTCACAGATCATTCAACCCTCAATTACCTAGTCAACAAGAAAGTGTTGGGGGGGAGGATCTGTAGATGGTTGTTGCTATTTCAAGAATTTGACTTTGAAGTAATAGTCAAACTATGGAAACTAAATGTAGGACCAAATCACCTGTCAAGGGTCACTAATGGAGAGGAACCTACCAAATTGGAAGACAAATTCTTTGATGCGCATTTGTTTTTAGTACAAATAACTGATGAATATTTTGTTGATATCATTGAATACTTGAGTACAGGAGTTGAGCCACAAGAGTTTAACACTGTGCAGAAGAAAAATATGGTTGTTAGAGATGAAGAATATCAATTCATTGTAGGAAACTTATACAAGATGGGCGCAGACAACATTTTGAGAAGATGTGTCCTAGAACATGAAAGGCCTAGAATTTTGGCAGAAGCGCACAAGGGAATATCTGGAGGAAATTATGCAGGAAAAGTTACCGCACAAAAGGTATTGCATGCAGGACTATGGTGGCCAACAATTCACAGAGATGCTAAGGAATATTTCCAGAAATGTGATGTTTGTCAGAGGGTTGGTAAACCAAATAGAAGGGATGAGATGTCCCTAAGACCACAAGTAACTTTGCAGGTATTTGACAAATGGGAAATAGAATTTGTGGGACCAATTAACCCGTCAAAAAAATATCAGGAGCAAGGTATATCATTACTACAACAAAATACTTAACAAGATGGGAAGAAGTAGCACTAGTAAAATATTGTCGTGTAGAGACAACAACACACTTCATGTTTGAGAAAATGATCATGAGATTTGGCTATCCAAGGATTTTGATGAGTGACCAAGGTACCCACTTTATTAATAGTACTATCAAATCTATGAATGAGGAGTTTGAAGTCTATCATCAAAAGATTACACCATACCATCCACAAGCAAATGGAATAGTAGAAGCTTTCAACAAGATATTGGAGAATTCTCTAACAAAGATCTATAATGTCAAAAGGGATGATTGGGATTTGAAAGTACTATCAGTACTATGGGCATACATGACTACATATAAGAATCTGACAGGATAGACACCATTCATGTTGGTGTATGGGAAAGAAGAAGTGGTACCATTGTAATTCCTAATACCTCATCTGTGGATAACAACAATTATCAACATGACAGAAAGAGGTGCAGTAAAGGAAAGTCTCAATCAACTAATGGAGATGGAGGAAGATAGGATTCTAGAAGGATTTCACCAAGAATTATAGAAACAAATATATAAATGTTGGCATGACAGACATATCAAGAGAAAGAGTTTCAAGGAGGGAGATCTCATATTTCTTTATGACAATAAATTTCTTCAGCATCCAGGGAAATTCAGAATGCATTGGTTGGGGCTATATGAAGTGAAGATAGTAATAGATGGGGGATCTGTAAAATTGAAATATTTTGGAGGCACATAACTGATAGGAATGATCAATGGAAGTCGATTGAGACTGTATAGGGACAGTCAACCTCCTAGAACTTAAAACTTACAGGACAATAAGAACACATGTATATAGTGTATTATAGTAGAAGTAAGATAGAGAAAATGAGGAAAAAGAAACAAAAAGGAGAAAAAGAAAGAAAAGGAAATATAGAAATAGAAAAGACAGGAAATACAAATATACTGGAAAAGACAATGCATAGTAGAAATTGAAATAAACATGACAAAAGGAAATGTTCACATGAAACATACGGGCGACATACTGCGCACTAAGGAAAGGTTACAACAAAAATACGTCGTGCACTCAAAAATCTCAGTGCGCTGGAAAAGGGAACAAGAAGAGGAAAGGATAAGTACAACCATGCAAGAGCTCAAGAACAGATAGAAAACAATGAGCATCATAGAGCACCTGAAAGGTAATTAGGACTTAAAGAAGATGCAGGCGGATCTAAAAGCTACACAGAATCAAAAAGAGGAGAGACAGACAGACATAGAACCTATCCAGGAGCAAATAGTGCAGATAATCGCCCAGTTGGAGGAGGAAAAGAAGAACATGGCACAAGCATAGATGAAGTGCATAGTAATGATATAAGAGGAGGTCACATCACAAGCACTAGAGGCACCAACCAAAAAAGTCACACAGATCAAAGTCATAGGAAGGGAACTTGTAGAAAAGTTCCACAACCTAGCAGAGGTTGTCCATGGAACGCGCAATGCCTAGGTGGCTCGGGATGAGCCACATGTCAGTTTTGGGGGCCTATTGGGCTCAGGCTTATTGTGAGGAAATATCATTTTTGGAGGATAAAACCCAAAATTGGAAAAATACAGTTGGAAGGAAAAGTAGCACGTGCGAGGAAAAACTGCATGCAAAGGAGGAAAGCATGCAAGGAGCACATGTAGGAAAACCTAACCACATTAGGGTTAGGGTTTTTGTAAAAGATTGTAATGGATGATAAGACAAAAATAATTATAATTAAGTACCTAGGAGGTCTAGGTCGGGGGTTTTTGTTGTTGTTGTTGTTCCAAAATGTTAGAGAATAGAGTTTTTTTTGGATAGGAGAAGGACTAAGAGATCTAATACCTATTTTTAAGTTGTTGAGCTATAGGAGAGTCAAGTAACTAGACCTTGAGGGTTAGATTGCAGGATAAGGAGCCTGGTGTGATATTGTCATCCTCACAAAGGTCATAGAGTCAATTTGATGATTGTGTGAATGGATTTGTAATGTGTTCAGCGCCATACATTACTGAACCATAATAAAAGAGCCTAAGAGATAGATCTTTGTGGACATATCCCAAGAGAGGGTGAACCATGGTAACACTGTTGAAATTACTAAGACAACTGAGAGGGGGGGTGAATCAGTTGTTAATGTGCTTAAACAATTTTAAGTCTATTAAATCATTCTTAATCTTTCTTCAAATTATCATCAATATTATACAACATATGGACAACATAAATAATGAGCATCAGTCACACATAAGATATACACAAAGACATATTTTCATGAGGAAACCCATAAAGGGAGAAAACCTCTTCTTCTTCAAAATGATAGGTAGTCTTTTAAGTTCTGTACATCATCTATGTTTGAGCACCAACTCAAAGTGAGGCTACTACCTCTATTTTACAAGCTCCAACTTGTTGAGAGCACCAACTCTCTAGTTTCTCTAGCACCAACTCCCTAAGTGTTCAAGCACCGAATGGATGGAAGCACCTACTTCCACTTATACAAGTACCGACTTGTTTAAGAGCACCAACTCTCTGGTTTCTCTAGCACCCACTAGAAGGAAGCACCAACTCCCTGGGTGTTCCAGCACCAACTGGATGGAAGCACCTGCTTCCACTTATACAAGCAACAACTTGCATATAGAAAACTCTGTGTTTTCCCAAGCACCACCCTGCCACCCTATTTTCTAGCTACAAGTCCCAATATTCAAGCACCAACTTGAATATCAGAGGACCACAGTCCTCCCTAGAACGACCCTTCCTCCCTAATTATGAATAAATGATTTAATAACCAACAACACAGATAAATCAATTCTTACCACTTCTTCTCTATTCTGTAAATCTGGTATGCTTCTAACTGTTCAACAATTCTTCTCTTCCTTTGTCTGTTCTGCAATTCTTCTCTTCCTCTATCTATTCTACAATTCTGCTCTGCTTCAAGATGTTCTGCAATTCTTCTCTTCCTTTGTCTGTTCTGCAATTCTTCTCTTCCTCTATCTATTCTACAATTCTGCTCTGCTTCAAGATGTTCTGCAATTCTTCTCTTCCTCTATCTATTCTGCAATTCTTCTCTGCTTCAAGCTATTCTGCAATTCTTCTCTTGCTGCTGTCTATTCCTTATTTGTTAATCATCTCTGAATTTTATCTCACACTATGCATACTGTCAGCCTCACACTACGCATACTGTAATTTTCCCTTTCTTATAGTTCAACTCATTTTTCATTCAGAACAACCAACCATGCACAATCACTGCGTATTTCTTTTATACACTACAACCCCTTCAGTTACCCCTCAAACCCTAGAACAATGCATCGGCAACTGAAATGACAACCGTCCAAGAACCATGATTCGGTTCTACTAACTGAATCATAATTGATTGATTACCTGTGAGGTGAAATAGTAACCCTTCGATCAAGTTTCCAATTAACCAACACCGTTGCATTAAATCCGCAGGATTTTGCATTTATCTCATATGCCCACTCGCTGTGACCGAGTGCTAAACAGAATTTTAATTTCGTGATTTCGCATCTTGTCATTCCTTTGATGAAGGGTCTCGACACTCCAAGTTGTGATCATTGAAACTCCGAGATGGAGCTTAGCACTGCTAGCTTATTCCCCTCACGTGACCACTGGTGGTGACCACAAGCTACGCCAAAAGGTGCTTCGTATTTCGTGAACTTATGAACTTTATCGAGCCTGATCAATGGTTGAGATCTCCAATGATCTTATGGTCCAGATCTCATCGTGATCTCACATATCGCGATTCCTGTGATGAAGGGTCTCGTTACTCCAAGTTGCGATTGCCAAGACTCCGAGATGGATCTTAACACCGCTAGTTTCTTCCTCCATCTTCCACAGATGTAACCACTGGCTGTGACCACAGCCTTATTCGAAAATGCATTTCGCACTTTCGCATCTCGGGTATTCTGTGATGAGTCCTCTCGACTCTCCATGTCACGAATTACGAAATAGATCTTGGCTTCTCTAGCTCTACTCTCCAACTCTCAACAATATGACCACCAGATATGAGCACTCGCCAATCAAACGAGCACTTCGCTCCTTTGAATTTCCAGTCAGCGAAACGATGATCTTTCGCCATGTGTCCTATGGAACCAATGGTCCAAATATTATCGTGATTTCACCACGTGTCCTTCTTGAATCAACGGTCAAGATCTTATCGCGATTTTGCAACTTCATGGGCCTTCGTCATGCCTGATCAACAGTCCACGATCTTGATGATTCGACGGTCCAGATATTTTCTTGATATCGCATATCGCGAGTTCCCACACCATGCTCCATTGACTCCTCCAATGTACAAGTCAGCGAAATTCCAATCACTTGCCACGTGTCCTATGAATCCAACGGTCATAATTGTTATCGTGATTTCGCATATCGCGAGTTCAAACCTCTTTCCTTTGGATTTCCCGATCTTCGAAACTCTGAAACAAAACCTTTGTCGTTCTTTGACTATTTTCCTCCTTCTGAGCTTATACTGTTGATCTTTCCATTATCACTACGCTACTGATCGTGTTGATCTTCACTATCAATGACAAACATACATACTCTACCTCTGTCTAAAAACATGCCAACAATCCCCCCCTTTGGCATTGATGGCAACCCCTTGAAAAACATGCAACTATACCACTGTAGCATCCTTGAAATTACCACCACGGTAGCATCCTTGAAATTACCACACTTTCTCCCCCTTTGACATCAATGTCAAAGAAGAAACATACTCCTCCTGAGTTGTTATGATACATACTCCCCCTGTCAACTATGAGCACCTTAGAAATACAACAGATATTCAATAAGTACTCCCTCTGATCAAGTGAACAGATTAGACGAAAGAAGTTATAACCCCCAACTTTTGACAAAGATATCCAAAAGGGGTCGCTGCTAATGGTTTAGGTAAGATATTAGCTATCTATTCTGTGAAAGGAATATAATTCACTTGAACAATTCTGTTTGTAACTTGTTCTCTAAGAAAATGGTATTTTATTAGTATGTGCTTAGATTTTGAATGAAGTACAGGATTCTTAGAGAGACTGATGGCACTGGTGTTATCACAGTGAAGTGGAATGGGATCAGTGTAAGTTACCTTCAAATATGAAAGAGTTTGTATCATCCATAAAATTTGTGTGCAGCAAGTAGTAGCAGCAATGTATTCTACCTCTGTAGTTGATAATGAAATGGATCCTTTCTTTTTACTAAGCCATGCTACTAATGAGTCACCCAGAAAGAATGCTCCTCCACTGGTGCTTTTTCTCTCATCAACACAGTTTGCCCAATCGGCATCTGAATAAGCAGTTAACTGAAAGTTCTGATTTCTGGGATACCACAGACCATAATTAATTGTGCCTTTCAAATACTTGAATATCCTTGTTACTGCTACTAGATGACTTTGTTTAGGAGCAGACTGATAGTGACCTACCATTCTAATAACTTGCATTATATCAGGACGATAAGTTGTGATGTACATAAGACTGCCTATCATTGATCAGTATGTCCTTTGATCAACATCGGGTGACATATCATCTTTACTGAGCTTGCAACCAACCACCATAGGTGTACTAACAAGAGAGGAATCCTCCATCTGAAATTTCTTCAACATCTCTTTCAAATATTTTTCTTGAGAGATAAATATTCCTGCAAAACTCTGAATTACTTGTAAACCAAGAAAATATGACAGTTCTCCTATCATGGACATCTCAAAGTCTATTTGAATAGAGTTAGCAAACCACTGGACAGATGATTCATTAGTACAACAAAAAATAATATCATCTACATAAACCAAAACAACTAGTAAATTATCACCTTCAAACTTAATGTAGAGATTATTGTCAATAGTACCTTTCTTGAATCCTTTGTCTTGTAAAAATTTGTCCAGTCTATAATACCAAGATCATGGTGCTTGTTCCAGTCCATATAAGGCCTTCTTCAGCTTGCAAACATAATTAGGATAATCTATCAATGAGAATCCTTCAGGTTGCTCCATATATAGTTCTTCCTCTAGATCTCCATTAAGAAATGTTGACTTATCATCCATCTAATACACTTTAAATTTCTTATGGCATGAATATACAAGGAACATTCTGATGGCTTCCAATCTTGCCACTGGTGCAAAGGTTTCATCAAAATATTGGCCTTCAACTTGTGCATACCCTTTACAGACCAATCTGGATTTATTTCTAACAACTTGTCATTTTTCATTCATTTTATTCTTGAACACCCATTTGGAACCTATTACATTCTTATCTT
>JZKD02S1675123.1:401881-415458 GCA_000966675.3 Picea glauca | reverse complement strand
TAAAAAATACTTGCTAACTGTTTCATCTTCATTCATCTTTAGTTGTTCAAACTTCAACCTAAATGTTTGAAGTTTGGCATCTTTTACTTTCTCATTTCCTTCATAGATGCTAATATGTTTATCCCACATTTCTATGGAAATTTGAAGATGCATCACCTTTACAAACTCGGCTTCTGCAAGTCCATTCAAGATAGCATTCATTCCCTTAGCATTAAAGCTAAATTTTAAATTATCATCCTTGGAAGCTAGCATAATAGGCTTTATGTATCCAGTCTCTACTACATCCTAAACATCAGCACCTAAGGCCATTAGGTATGTTCTCATTCTAACCTTTCAAAAGGAAAAAATTGTTCCATCAAACAAAGGAGACTTACTGGCTGAAGTCCCTTCATGACTTGTTTTGTTTAAGCTTACAGATCTACCTTTAAATAAAAGGAACCCGCTCTGATACCAATTGTTGAAATTACTAAGACAACTGAGAGGGGGCGTGAATCAGTTGTTATTGTGCTTAAACAATTTTAAGTCTATTAAATCATTCTTAATATTTATTCAAATGATCATAAATGTTATAAAACATATGGAAAATATAAATAATGAGCATCAGTCACACATAAGATATACACAAAGATAGATTTTCACAAGGAAACCCATAACGGGAGAAAACCTCTTCTTCTTCGAAATGATAGGTAGTCTTTTAAGTTCTGTACATCATCTATGTTTGAGCACCAACTCAAAGTGAGGCTACTACCTCTATTTTACAAGCTCCAACTTGTTGAGAGCACCAACTCTCTAGTTTCTCTAGCACCGACTAGAAGGAAGCACCAACTCCGTGAGTGTTCTAGCACCAACTGGATGGAACCGCCTACTTCCACTTATACAAGCACCAACTTGTTTGAGAGCACCAACTCTCTGGTTTCTCTAGCACCCACTAGAAGGAAGAACCAACTCCCTGAGTGTTCCAGCACCGACTGGATGGAAGCACCTACTTCCACTTATACAAACACCAACTTGCATATAGAAAACTCTGTGTTTTCCCAAGAACCACCCTGCCACCATGTTTTCTAGCCACAACTAGATGGAAGCTACAAGTCCCAATATTCAAGAACCAACTCGAATATCAGAGGACCACAATCCTCCCTAGCACCACCCTTCCTCCCTGATTATGAATAAATGATTGAATAACCAACAACACAGATAAATTGATTCTTACCACTTCTTCTCTATTCTGTAAATCTAGTCTGCTTCTAACTGTTCTGCAATTATTCTCTTCCTTTGTTTGTTCTGCAATTCTTCTCTTCCTCTGTTTGTTCTGCAATTCTACTATGCTTCAAGATGTTCTACAATTCTTCTCTTCCTCTGTCTGTTCTGCAATTCTGCCCTGCTTCAAGTTGTTCTGCAATTCTTCTCTTGCTTCTGTCTATTCCTCGTCTGTTACTCATCTCTGAGTTTTATCTCACACTGTGCATATTGTCGGTCTCACGCTGCGCATACCATAACTTTCCATTTCTTACAGTTCAAATCATTTTTCATTCATAACAACCAACCATGCACAGTCACTGTGTATTTATTTTATACACTACAACCCCTTCAGTTACCCCTCAAACCCTAGAACAACACATAGGCAACTGAAATGACAACCATCCAAGAACCATGATTTGGTTCTACTAACTGAATCATAACTGATCAATTACCTATGAGGTGAAATAGTAACCCTTCGATCAAGTTTCCAATTAACCAGCACCGTTGAATTAAATCCGCAGGATTTTGCATTTATCTTGTATGCCCACTAGCTGTGACCGAGCGCTAAACAGAATTTTAATTTCGTGATTTCGCATCTTGGCATTCCTGTAATGAAGGGTCTCGACACTCCAAGTCGTGATCACCAAAACTACAAGATGGATCTTATCACCGCTAGCTTCTTCCCCTCACGTGACCACCGGCGGTGACCACAGGCTGCACCAAAAGGTGCTTCATATTTCGCAAACTTATGAACTTTATCGAGCCTGATTAACGGTCGAGATCTCCAATGATCCGATGGTCCAGATCTCATCGTGATCTCGCATATCACGATTCTTGTGATGAAGGGTCTCGATACTCCAAGTCATGATCGTCGAGACTCCGAGATGGATCTTAACACCGCTAGCTTCTTCCTCCATCTTTCGCAAATGTAACCACTGGTTGTGACCACAGCCTTATTCGAAAACACATTTCGCACTTTCGCATATCGTGTATTCTGTGATGAGTCCTCTCGACTCTCCATGTCATGAACTCTGAAATAGAGCTTTGCTTCTCTAGCTATGCTCTCCAGCTCTCAACAATGTGACCACTAGATATGACCACTCACCAATCAAACGATCACTTCGATCCTTTGACTTTCCAGTCAGTGAAATGATGATCTTTTTCCATGTGTCCTATGGAACCAATGGTCCAAATATTATCGTGATTTCACCACGTGTCCTTCTTGAATCAATGATCAATATCTTATCATGATTTTGCAACTTCAAGGGCCTTTGTCATGCCTGATCAACGGTCCACGATCTCGATGATTCGATGGTCCAAATATTTTCATGATCTCACATATCACGAGTTCCCACACCATGCTCTGTTGACTCCTCCAATGTACAAGTCAGCGAAATTCCAATCGCTTTCCACGTGTCCTATGAATCCAACGGTCAGAATTGTTATCGCGATTTTGCATATCGCGAGTTCAAACCTCTTTCCTTTGGATTTCTCGATCTGCAAAACTCCGAAACGAAACCTTTGTCATGCTTTGACTATTTTCCTCCTTCTGAGCTTATACTATTGATCTTTCCATTATCGCTACGCTACTAATCGTGTTGATCTTCACCATCAATGACAAACATGCATACTCTGCCTCTGTCTAAAAACATGCCAACAAACACCTATGTAATGTGTGCTATGATGTGTCTATTACATAAGTACTTCCTGTAAGTAGTTAGTTGATGAATGAATAATTCTATGAGATCTGTCAATTGTTAGATTTGTTATGATGCATACATACACTTAATATATGAATGGATATTAAGAGTAATAGGAGGAACTAACATATCAAGGCTTAAGAATATGAAATGCAATCCCATATCCCCACTCTTTCCTAGACTGCAAGCATCTGAGCGTTTCATTCACCCATAGAACTAGCTCGGGTGAGGTTGTGCAGTACATTTTGTGTGTTGTGTTTCCTTCTGGTTTACCAGGAGGGTCAATAGTTTCAGAGGGATTTTTTGGAAGCTTGTTTAGATCTGAACCTGGGTTAGACAAAGAGTTATAAGAGAGGTTATTAACCAACATATTCCCACTACACACCAACACTAGCTTTCATGACCCTCATAGGACATTGGGTTGTTGCATCAAGAACGGGTTAGGGAAACCAAATAAAGGAGCTCAATATTCCAACATATATCCTTCTCTCATATATAGAGAGAAAACAACACACAAGTTGACTCTCGTGCAAAATAATTGGTCTCTTTTTCTCTGGGACTATTGCAGGTGGATTATTCTATGGAGGGTTTCTCCACCCCACTCTCTAGACATCTATTTTGAGGAATTATGAGAAGGTGAAGTTGTTCGTTAAGAAACTCCTCTTTTTTATTTCTTTTTTTGTTGTAAATGATACTTATTATATATACAGAAAATTATTTGCATCAACAACTAGAAAGACATGAAAAAATAAGAACGGTATATACAATGAAAATCAAATCCTCTTTCATAGGGATACTAAAACAACTATGAAATCAAAATAAGTTGTCAGATCTAACAATTTGGCATCTCTAATCAGTAATGCCCCTTTTTCAAGGAGATGAATACATACCTCATCTTACCATAATTAACAAAAATCTAACTAAGAACTAACCTCATTATCAAGAGAAAACTTGCAACAAATTTTCCAAAGGATAGTGGAGACTCTCAAACAATTCCAAATATGATCCAAGGAATCTCAGATCATTGATCTAGAATCACCAAACAAAATAGCGTGCTAATGCAACTTTCCCTAAAGAATGTTTTCCAACTAATATTAAACCTAAGGCTGACAAGATCTTGTGAAGGAGCATTCCCATAAAATGTTATTCATTGATTCAGAATTCAAGCAAGAGGGGCAAAGGCCATCAAAAAGACCACTTTTGTCAAGCCATAATTTTATTTTTTAAATGTTTTCTTTTCAAATTCAACCTTTTTATTTGATCATTCATGTTTGGTGAGGAGTCTCTATTTGTAGCAGATATAGATCACCAATCTCATTTATGTATGAATGTATAAAAACATAAATCTATTGAGATATCTTGAATTAGTAGACATATGACAACTCTTCTACACAAAAAGTAGTGTAACAGGCTAAGAGGTAGTACAATAGTGCAATTTTTTCAACAAAATGAGTAGACTTTTTTCACTAGAAAAAATAATGAATCAATGAAATAGTATCTTAGGAAATAGATGTATCGTGATCTAACTTCCATCACAATTAGTTTTGTAGTAATAATATTGAATTGAGGCAATTGGTTTTCACTTGTCAACTCTATGTGTCAAAGCCCTCCAATCTTAGTTCAACTCAAATTTGTACATCTAAGCTTTCCAATAATTTATCTCCCAATGATCTAATCTCTATAGAATCATTCCCCGCCATGCTCTAATAGATAATGGCATTAGAACTAGTTAGTGTTGATTCCATCATGTTTTAGGACAAAGAAAATGCTTAGGGAAAGCTAGTGTTAATCCTGGATTAGGAGCTTGGGTAGAAATCTCTTTATACCCTTTTTGTTTTTTCATTGTAATTCTATATATCAGGCTAAATGCACTATTTAATTTGCTTGTATCATACTTGCATGTGTTTGACTTGTATTTAAATAATGAAAACTAGCAAGAATTAGACATACTTAGGGTCCTACCTATGCACCTAAGTAGTGTATCTTCGGAATGTAAATAGCTATATATACCTAATTGTGTAAATGAATATAAATTGAGTGAGAACTCTTGTATCTATTAGTTTTTAGTAGCATTGATGTTTATCATCTTCCTTAAAATTGGACATATCTAAGTCCATATGCATCTATTTAAGTTTATCACACTAGATAAAGTAGTTTAGTACTTGTTTTTTCTTTATTATTATATTATAACACATGTATATGATTATATGTTTGTCTGTTTGGTTTTAGTTAAGTGAGTTATTTAAAGGATAAGAAAAATATAGTCAGTTGTCTATGTGTGTGCTATAGCCAACTAGGGTTTTCTCAATAAGTAGGCACATTGACTCTTATGTGGTATGTCATTTACCACCATAGCACACTTAACAATTGCATTTTCTCTTTGAATTTCCCCTATCACACTAGGTCAACTATGTGTGACAATGCTTCAATGTCCTAGTTATTAGTACATATGATTGGACAATGAAATTTTTTGTTCTCTCGTCATAGGAGTAATAAACTAAATTGTCCCAAGGATTTGACCAAAATCCATTCATCATTGTTGAAACAAAATCCAAGGGTGTTGGATATTTTTTCACTGTTATTTAGTAAGATTGGCCATTTTGATAGCTCGGTAATGGCTTAGGCATCATTCATAGATTGCATCACAATACCAAAACTAGGGGTTGACAAAAATTGCATTGCATGCATACAAAGGAACAATATCAAACTCTACATCATCAATATAATTGGTTAAGATGGAAAATATTACCTTGAGCTTGTACTAAACATGTAAGTCATAATCCCCACTAAGACCACCAAAGGAGTATGGTTTAGAGTTGAAAAACTAGGGAATTAGTAGATCAAGGAGCTATGCACTTCAAGAAGAGGTGGATTCTAAAGACCTTGTTACAACACTTAAGCATGAGTGAGCATAGATCAATACACATGGAGAAAAAAACACACAATCCATTCATAGATCAATCCATAATACCATTTGTAACATCCCTGCTATAATCTCGGTTTAATTAATGCATAATGTAGATATAATCTATGGCTATGGCCAAGCGATGTAATATGTGAATTGTATTTTCTGATTTTTAATAATTAAAATGTGATGTCAACTACTAGGGGAAATGGACAAAGATGGGGGGCCAAGTTTTCCACAAGAGAAGGGAGTGTCTAAGATGGGTCCAAGGGAGAAATTATTTATCGGTATTAATTAAACCCACTTTCCTAAATTTTATTTTCATTGGGGATAATTTCTATTTTTGTTTGAGTGTATGAGAGCCCAATCATTAAACTCATGTAAGAGGGTGGGTGTGAGATTCAGATCTCATAGTTATTAGAAGCATTGGGATCATTACAATTAGTTTAGGAAAGACTGTGAGTCAACTGGCACAGGGAGGAAAGAAATTTGTATGGCCAAAGAGGGAATTTTTAGATAGGCGTGTTTCTCCATGAATAACAAGGAGAAGGAATGGAAGAAGAGCATGGGAGATAGAGCAACAATGGATGTCAATTATGGAGCCTTTTTGGATCCAAATACTAAAGAGACAAGCTTTTAGGCATGAAGAGTGAACTCGTGTGTGAGTTTCACTATAACAACAAGTGATTGTTGTTGTTTTCCTGATAGTTTTTCCTAGTAGTGAGTTCCTTTGAGTTCCCAGTAGTGAGATTCCCAGTTACCTGTGCCAAAGAGACCCAGATAAACAAATGGTGTAGCCCGATAGACTAAGAGAAGTGAAGGGTCACATTCCTTGGGTTGGGAAGGTCAAGAGGAAGAGAGTTGGTGGAATTTAGGATAGATGTAGGAGAATGCCAGTGGGTTTTGGGATATTTGAGTTGTGAGTGGACTGTGAGATGCACCCTTTCTTGTGGATTCCTAGCCCCGGCTAGCGTGTGACTTATTGTTTAGATCTGGAATATAAATACTATATTGGTTGGGTGGAACATCCATCCCAAGCAGTTGGTTGCACAACTATTTTAGAAAGATAAGTGTCTATTTATTTTATAAGTTAATTTATGATTTCAACTATTGTGCATTTTACTCTGTGAATGGGAATGATTTATATGTTGTTGTAAAAGAGTTATTTGTTGCATTCATGTCATTTTAGAATGTTGTAGATACATATAGTTATGGGTATCTAAAAATAGTTAAATCTTTTTATACATTGTAGCTGGTAAGCTACAAGAAGTTAGTTAGCAGAAAATTTCAATTTTTATGTGTATTTTACATAGTAATGTTCCTCAATTTAGTTAGGTAATGTTACAGATTGGTATCAGAGATCAAGGTTCAACATTGAGCTTATATGGGACAATAGACAGTGTGAAATTGGTATATTTTCATTGTTACAGAGTTTCACTGCGATGGATTTGTGGAAAATTGTAGAAACTGAGTGGAATCCCCAAATTATGAGCATATTTGAAGTTAAGTGGCTTCATAACAGTCGAGAGGAGGATAAATGGCATGAATATGCAAGTTGTAGAGTTAATTTTGGCCTGGGAGGTCGAATTTTTCATTTTCATGGAGACTGTGAAGTTTAAGTGAAGGAACGACCCAAATTAATTCGACCGAAAGGATTTTGTTGGCATAGAGGTCCGAAAAAAGAATTCTTGATAGGCCTTTGGGAAGATGGTTTTAGAAAAATATTGGAGTCAAGCATGATTTCAGTTTCAAAGGAGGGGAGTTCATTGGCATGAGTCCAAAGAAGGAGAGTCATTGATCGTCGTCGCTCTCACTTGTTGGATCTTGCAGAGCAATCATTTTCAGAAAGACTCATTTAGAATGTTTGGGTGTGTTTTCATGTCTCGAAGAAGTTATTCCAACTGAGTTAAAGGTCGAGCATTTCTAATTTCCACAAAAATATATAACATCAGATGTGAGTGATCTCAGCCATTAGATATTTTGGAAGGGAGACTTTGAAATTTTCCTTTTGAAAAGTCTAGTGGTGGTGTTGAATTTCCAATGAAGATTGTCTAACCAAGGTAACAAGGGAGAAACTTGGATACCCAAGATGATCGTGGTTTTTAGTCAACAAGATTGTTGACCATCTAATTTATCTAACCAACATGTTGTCTCAAGAGGGTAAGGGAGGAAGGAAATTCCTCATCATATTTCCATGTCAGCATGCCATGTTAGAGGACATGTCAACTAGGGCTAGCGTATTAGAGAGTGTCACATAGTAGTTAGGTACAGGTGGTATCCGTTGTGGTTTTTTTACTTTGAGTTTCAGAAGGTGTTGTGGGGGTAGTAAGTTTCCAGTTTCGATGAATTTTGTCTAAAATAATGAGGACCGTCGATCACGGTTGATATAAGCCATCAGATCATGTAGAGTGTTTCTAAGTGATATGAAAATCCTTAGATGTTAAATTATTTCTTAAGTACACATTAACATCCAACCTGATTTGAAAATTAATATCGTCTTGACTATTTGCAAATAAACATATGAATTCACTTACTTATCCAAAACCTCATTAATGATAAAACTTGTGAGAAATTGAGTGAAATAGAAACAAAAAGAACAAGTCACATTACACAAGTTTTTAATGGAGTTCACCCATGTTGAACTATGTCTTTGCATCCGCTTCTAAATGAGAGCTCGCTCTATTAATGCTCAAATTCTTGATACAATAATGGCTCTTCTTGTGTTTTTACAAATATCTTATTATTTATTGTTCAAACTCAGAAATAGAGATCACCATTGATTTCCTCTCGAAATTCTAAGAAAAATGAGTATAAATACCCTATACTTTTCTCAAGGAATTATATGGCACACAAAATGATGCACAATAAAAATATTGGCACCTATAGGCATGAATTTTGATGCAATTGTTCCAATATTTGGCATGAAATTCCATGTCTCATGCATTGGTTCAAATGTTGGTATAAATAGGGGAATTCAGGGGCTCGAACCCCACCCAACTCGCTATATGATCATAGGGTAACATAAATATAATTATGTTGGTTTCTTTAACCAACCGTGATCGTTGGCGCAAAAGTCATAGAATTGTGTTTAAATATTTGGAATATTCTCACAGAGGTCACGTGTTCAATCCCCATGAACCTCCATTTGTGACATATTAGATTTAATGCATTTTAAATATAGAAATTTTTTTAATTGTAGCAAGTGGCTTGGCATCCCGATTGGTTCGGGCCTTTAGTTAAGTCGTTGGTCTTCGTCAAGGTCACAGGTTCAAACCGGATCAAGCCAAAAACAAATGTATACCCATTAGCCAATATTAGCCAATTGGACAATGCCACATGGCACTCTCTTACTATCCTACCTATTGTACAATCAGAGCCATGTCAGCACAAAGTCAACCTATATGTGGGGTTCAACATTAAATCACCAACAAAACCCTAAAGATGTTGTCCCTTTCACCATCACCCGCAAGCAGGTGAAGTATCACTTGAGGTACCTATGGGGACTGCAGGAAACATGATTTTGTAGTCATGAAGGGAATGTGTAACACCCTAGGTTGTGAAACTCCATTTTAAATAATGTATTGTTACAATGTTGAGAGGCATGAGTGCCCAAACAATTATTTAAAGGGCCAGTATGCCCAAGAAATGTAATGCTTTGATCATTATTAATAATAAACACATCGATGGCTTCTAGAAGGACAAGGACTAGAGTTATAGGGGGCTATGATTCCACAAGAGAGGGGGATTGAGAGGCTAACTGTTTATTCCTATGTTAATTACCTTTTTTCCTAAAGGGGGGAATCGGTTACGTGAGCTTCTTGGGGAGGCCAGAAGGTTCTAAATTTCCCCACAAACATACTTAAACCCGCCCCTAGCTTGATTGTGGGGTTGGTCATTGGCTTGTCCACTCTGTCACCTTTTTGTTACCTCATTCTTAACCTCACTCACTCCCATGCACTTACCTACCTCCTCCATCCATCCTCACCTGCATATTGGTCTCGGGAAGGGGGACCGAACTGCGAAAGAATTAGACATGGGATAGTTGGTTGTAGTGGTCGCTAGTGTGATCTAGTCATGCCTTGAGGCCTGCATGTATGAGATCCAATGGCCTGTGTCTAGCATGGCTCATAGTTGTGAGTCTTGAGAGTTACAGCATTGAGATTTTGGACCAATTGCACTGGAGGCTCGAATAAGGAGAAGGATTTCCTGAGGGACTACGTGGAAGAGAAGGGTGGAGGTCCATTCTCTCGGGTGGTGAAAGCTAGGTAGAAGAGAGATGGGTACTTGGATTTCTGTGAGTGCTGGGAAGTCTGTGAGATCTTGAGAGATGACTGGTTTGGGAAGCCATGTTCACTCTAGAACCGTCCTTGTGGATTCATAGCCCTAGCTCGAAGATAACGTTATTGTTGAGACTTGAAGCAATAGTGTCTACGGCTGGATGGAACGTCCTTGTTCTGCAGCCAGTTGATGTCATCTTTCGTAAAGATAAATTCTCTCTGTTGTGATATTATTATATGTTTATGAATGTTTTTCCTCTGTATATTTAATTATCGTTAATTGAATCTTTAGAACATGCATGCTTGTTGGATATTACTGTGCATGTCATTAATTCTCTTATCTTAAGTATCTTTAATAAATAAAGAAGGTATCGGTATGAGAAAGAATTCCAAAGGTGGGATTTCAGGTAGCATACCCCAGCCCGTGGCTGGCAGGGTATGTTACAGATTGGTATCAGAGCCTCAAGTTGAAACATCGGGCCGGTATGGGTCGGGTCTATTAATCAAAGTCTCATGGTCAAGATCGAATTCTGACCATGAGATTTAAAAGCTCAGGAGGAATGGCATTGCAGAAGATACGCAGGAGATAGAACATCATAGATCCTTTGTAAGGGCTCGAAGGATCGTGACCATTCCTTTTGAATTCGGGAGCGATCACCATTGTTGGATCAAGAGAGATCTGGGATCATTGGATCGAATGACAGGTGAATAGGGGTCATCCGATAAAAAGGAAGAAAGGTTAAGGTCGTGATCATTGGATCCCATTGGAGAGAGAGATCAATGGCCAAAAGGCATTGCGGGGAAAGGAGTTGCATGGGAGTTAATTTCCCAAGAGGTCCCATAATCCAAACCATAGTTTTTCCAAGGGGTTACGTGTCAGCGTCAGGAGAATTATGGGGTGAAAAGCGGGTTACTCCAAACCACCGATGCGTGCCCCCACAAATTGAAAGGCATGCAGTGATGTGACATGTTAGTGCTCGAGCGACAAACCTCCGAAGAGTCAAAGTAGTTGCGAACCGTTGATCTGTAGGAGGACACGCATCCACCGATCGCGTGCTTCAAATAAAACACTCTGGGAAAAATTGAGTGAGGAGGGGGTTTGAAGTTTGAGACTTCTGAAACCTGAAGACCCAAAAGGATCTCGGCCTTCAATCTGTCGAGAGACATGTGTCACCAGATCTAGGGCTTTGGATGAAAGCTAGTGGGGCCAGACAAGTTTTGAAAACTGTGATTTCTGAAACCCAAAGACCCTAAGGGATCTCAACCATTGATCTGCTGAGAGCCATTTGTCACTAGATCCAAGGATTCGGATAAAATCCAGTAGGTCCAGATAGCTTTTGAAGTTTGATATTTCCAGATTCTGGAGTCCCGAAGGAATCATAGTCGTTAATCCACGGGAGACACGCATCAAAAGATCACGAGCTTTGGACAAAAACATTTTTTTAAAGAAAAAGGTTGAAGTTTGACATCTCCGAAGCCCGAAGCTCCAAAATAAAACATAGCCATCAGATTGAGGAGGACATGTGGAGAAGATCCGTGAACTCCGGGTGAAGACCCAAAGTGAATCTTAGTCATTTGATATAGGAGG
Organism: Picea glauca; assembly: GCA_000966675.3. Taxonomy (NCBI): domain Eukaryota; kingdom Viridiplantae; phylum Streptophyta; class Pinopsida; order Pinales; family Pinaceae; genus Picea; species Picea glauca. The sequence goes on along the minus strand of JZKD02S1675123.1, from coordinate 403,749 downwards.
ACACATTGCGACAAATTGGCCAGTTCGGGAATTCAAGGTTCGGCAGAATTGGAAGTGTGCTAGTATGAAAACTCCCGAAGTCCCAAAGCCCAAAGAGTCGAAGTGGTGGGGCACAATGACATTATCTGGAGGTGATGTGGACCCCAGAATTATGAAGTGATGTGGCTTGAAAATGTCACCTAGGATGACGTGGACACATGGGATGTGTGCCACGTGTCTATAAGATTTGAGCATTTGGAATATTGAAAAGTCAATTAGAACATGACACGTGTTACCCGCTTGATTGGGCCATGTGTCTGCTTCCAGCATTTCACCACGTGGTGATAGATCATGCAGTCCAAAGACTGGGCACTCCAGGGGGGAAAGATGTGACAGTTTGCATTGGTTTGGAAACTCCCAAAGGAGGGAGTACATATCGATCGTTGATTCCAGAAGACACACATCAAAGGATCATCGACTTCAGGTGAAAGCACTACGGGATAAAGTGTTGTAGGGAATTTTGAAACTTCTGAAGCCCAAAGAGCCAAAGTGATTCATAGTCACCGATCTCTGGGAAGACAAGCATCGACAGATCATGAACTCCAGGTAAAAGCATTCTAGGAGGGGGAAGGCAAGAATAGTTGAGACTCCCGAAGCACGGAGTCCCGAAGTGGATCTCGATCGTTGATCATGAAGGAGGACGAGGACCGTTGATCCTGAAGCTCTAGAAAAGCACTTTTTCAGCTAAGCACAGTTTCATGGTTGTTGTCATATGCATATAGAGAGATGAAGGACAGAGGGCTAAGGGCTGAATTGGTTGTCTTCGAGACAGAAAGGTGTTAAGGAAGGATTTAGCCATGGTTTCTAGTCGTGGTCACCTGGGAAGGTGGTTTGAAGGAAGCGCCTGTGTAGGATGAAATTTTGTGATAGCCAAGGATAAAAGGACACTGTTATTTTCGGAGAATGGGGATATGGTCTCCATGAAAAAAAAAAAAAAGAGACTTGTAGCATGGTTTGGCAATTTTTTTTATCATATGCATAATTCTAATAAAATGGTCGCTTGCACATTTTGTAGAATTGATGGGCTTAAGCACATCAACTCAGGATGCATATTGAGGAAATGGAAGAAGGCGAGGAAGTCTCCAATCATGATAAGACGATCGAAGGCCAAAATACCAAAGTTGGTAATGCAGAGACGAAGTCCAATGGATGAAAGGAAAAAGGAGAGCAGGAAACATTAATAGAAACGGTAAGAAGCTTGAAGATGGAAGTGCAGAGATACAAAGCAGACAACGAGAGACTAGTGAGAGAGAAAAATCAGATAAATTCTCGAGTGTTGTAGAGCTTGAATCAGTTGTAGAGGCAAACGAAGAAGGGATCGAACTCAAGACAAGAGGAAGAAGGCAAGTTTCATGAAAGGATAAATGATCATGGAAGAGTTGGTTATTCCAGAAGTGCTATCAAAGCTCATGGACACCACTCACCTCCTTACTCAGAAAGAAAGATTTATGCATCAGATGATCCCGTAAGCAGTCCAAAGGTGTCCCCTGTAAGGAAACAAAGAAGGAAACAAGAGGTAGATTGTTTTCAAGGAGAGTTGAGGGAGCTCAATCCACCTTCCTTCAATGGTGAAAGAGAAAGGGAAGATGATGTCGAAGCATGGTTGCTTGGGATTCGGAGATATTTTTAGTTGCATAACTATTCATCAAACCTGGAAGCCAGGATTTCCACCTACCATTTACAAGAGAAAGTTGCAATGTGGTGGGACCAACTAAAGCAAGTGGAGCATGTTAATGAAAGTAGGATCACTTGGAAACAGTTCAAGAAGTACTTCCAGAAGGAGTACCTCTCAGATCATTTCTATGACAAGAAAATGCAGGAGTTATTTG
>JZKD02S1675123.1:375402-386475 GCA_000966675.3 Picea glauca | reverse complement strand
GGATTTTCTGTATTGGTTGAGTTATCTCTTGAACTCTTGATAAGCTATTTATGATAAGGAAGTTTTTGCTGGGTTTTCTTCCCCTAGAGGGTTTCCCAGGATAAATGATGTGTCTTTTGTGGATGTGTATTTCATATTATGCTCTTATCTTATGAAATGCAAATAACTATAATATCAGCATAAAACATTAACAAGTAGGAGAGTGCATCTCATGCATGCTACTGCTATCAGTATACATCAGTCAGACTTGAAGAGAAGAATTTTAGATGGTCTTGTTACAGATTAGCATTACCTACAGGCAAAGGAAAACTTACAACAAGGAGATGTACAGCAGAAAATAAAGGAGTATGAGATAAAGGAAGATGGATTACTCATGCATAAAACTAGAATCTATGTTCCTAGTTCTGAAGAACTGAAGAATGTGGTACTGAAGGAAATGAATGATTTTCCTTATGTTGGACATCCCAGTTACCAGAAAACAATTATAGCAGAAAGAAGTCAGTTCTTTTTTCCGGGAATGAAGAAGGATGTTGTTGATTACATCGTTCGATGTATGGAATGTCAGAAGATGAAGGCTGAGCATAGGCACCCAACGGGTTTGCTGCATCCATTGCCAATTCCATAGAATAAATGGGAAGTGATCACCATGGATTTCATCACAAGATTACCCAGAATGAATAAGCAACATGATTCAATCATGGTGGTGGTTGAAAAATTAACAAAGGTTTCTCATTTTGTTCCTGTGAAGACAACGCATATAACGACTAATATTGCAAAAAAAATCATGAAGGAAAATGCTAGGTTGCATGGGATACCTAGGACAATTCTCTCGGACACAGATACAAAGTTTACCTCCAACTTCTGGAGGGGGTTGTTTAAAGGATTTGGCACAAATCTAAACTTTAGCACAACATATCACCCCCAGACAGATGGGAAAACCGAGAGAGTCAATCGAATAATTGAAGACATGCTGAGAATGTATGTGATGGATAAGCCATCTAAGTGGGAAGATTACTTACACTTGGTCGATTTTGCATATAACAATGGATATCAAGATTCATTGATAATGAGCCCATTTGAAGCCTTGTATGGTAGGAAATGCAATACTCGAGTGAGTTGGGACAACCCAGCAGATAGAGTGGTACTTGGGTCGTAGATGCTCAAGGACATGGAAGACCAGGTGGTCAAGATTAAGAAGAATTTAAAGGCAACTCAGGATAGATAGAAATTTTACGTAGACAATAACATGATAGCTAGATAATTTAAAGTAGGGGAGCATGTACTTTTGAAAGTGAAGCCCAATAAAATCTCTTTGAAATTGGGTAATTGTACAAAGATGGCAGCCAGATTCTGTGGTCCATTTGAAATATTGGACAGAAAAGGCCATTTGCATACATGTTTGCATTACCTGCTTCCATGAATGTGCATAATGTATTTCATGTATATTTACTAAATAAATATGTACATGATCCTAACTATGTTATTGATTAGCATCTGATTCAGGTAGAGATGGAGGGAGACTTTCAGGTTCAACCAACACGAGATTTGGACAGAAAGGTAAAAATGCTCTGGAATCGAGATATAGAGTTGGTAAAATTTCAGTGGACCTACTACGGTCCTGAAGATGCTACCTAGGAGCATGAAGATTTCATGTGGGCAAAGTACCCGCAACTTTTTGAATAAATTTGAGATTTTGATCTCTATTTTGTATGTGCACTGAGGATGGTGCCAAAATAAGGGAGAGGGGATGTAACACCCTAGGTTGTGAACCCCCATTTTAAATAATCTATTGTTACAATGTTGAGAGACCTGAGTGCCCAAACAATTATTTAAAGGGCCAGTATGCCCAAGAAATGTAATGCTTTGATCATTATTAATAATAAACACATCGTTTCCTACTAGATGGACAAGGACTAGAGTTATAGGAAGCTATGATTCCACAAGAGAGGGGGCTTGAGAGGCTAAATGTTTATTCCTATGTTAATTACCTTTTTTCCCAAAGGGGGGAATCGGTTACGTGATCTTCTAGAGAGGTTAGGAGGTTTTTTATTTCCCCATGAACATACTTAAACCCACCCCTGGCCCGATTGTGGGGTTGGTCATTGGCTTGTCCACTCAATCACCTTTGTGTTACCTCATTCTTACCCTCACACACTCCCATGCACTTACCTACCTTCTCCATCCATCCTCACCTATGTATTGGTCTTGGGAAGGGAGACCGAACAACGAAAGAATTATCCACGAGATAGTTCGTTGTAGTGGCCGCTGGTGTGATCTAGTCGTTCCTTGAGGCCTACATGTCTAAGATGCATTGGCCTGTGTCCATCATGGCTCACAGTTGTGAGTCCTAAGAGTTCCAACAGTGAGATTATGCACCAGTTGTGCTGGAGGCCTGAATAAGGAGAAGGACTGCTTGAGGGATTACGTGGCAGAGAAAGGTGGAGGTTTGTTCTCTTGGGTGGTGCAAGCTGGGTAGAAGAGAGGTGGGTACTTGGATTGATGTGAGTGCTGAGAAGCCTATGAGATCTTGAGAGTTGATTGGTTTGGGAAGCCAAGTTCACTCTAGAACCATCCTTGTGGATTCATAGCCCTGGCTCGGGGGTGACATTGTTGTTGAGATTTGGAGCAATAGTGTCTACGGTTGGGTGGAACGTCCTTGTTCTACAGCCATTTGGTGTCATCTTTCATAAAGATAAGTGCTCTTCATTGTGATATTATTATCTATGTATGAATGTTTTTCCAATGTATATTTAATTATCGTTAATTGAATCTTTAGAACATGCATGTTTGCTGGATATTACTGTGCATGTTGTTAATTCTTTTATCTTATGCATCTTTAATAAATAAAGAAGGTATCGGTATGAGAAATAAGTCCAAGGGTGGGATTGCAGGTAGTATACCTTGGCCTATGGCTGGCGGGGTATTTTACAGAATGGAGACCACTCTAAAATTCATTATGACTTAACATTCATTCAACATGCAATATACCTTGTGTGTGAAATCATAATAGGATAATAATGTATGAAAAAATCATCTTACTTAATCATTCAACACGTGCCCAGAACCATCAGATACATATTCATATTAACCCATAAGCATCTATTACATGTACACAATAAATAGAGTAAACCAACACATCATGATAGCAAACACATCAAAACAAAAGAATTTATCATGGTTCACCTCAACTAGGCTACATCCACAATAGTTGGCTTCTTATATTATTCATTCATATTCAGTCCTTACAACAGGTGTGCACTACACTCAAATAAGATACATCAGTTCTACCCAAAATGCCCGAGTCGTTCACGTATACAGTGCACACTTTGCTCATTTCATCATCCAACTGACTATCATTTTTCTCATTCATCACTCTTTTTCTTACTTTTCAATGTCTTGCTACTGGATCAACTTGCTACTGCATCAACTACTTTCTACCCAAAACCCATACATATTTATAGATTGATACTAGGGCTTATATGGTTACAAAATGGACAAAAATTTCTAACTACTTTCCATCTTCTACGCATACTAACTCTTGAAAGTGCACTAATTGTCTTCCTTTACTTTGTGCACACTGCTCCTTAGCTAACTTGACGTGCAATTTTCTCCTACGCAAATCCCAAAACTTGTCCCAAAATTACCTGCTCCAACATGCCCCCAACACTCACTTGTGGCTTGTTCCGAGCCATTTCAAGCCTTCTTCTAGGTCTGCATCAACTTTTGAAATGTTTCCCTTACAGTTGTGATATTTTCCCTTGCAGTTGTGATCTTATCCCTTTCTTATACTTCCCATGTTGATATCTCTTCTACAGTAATGCTAACTTAAGATGTTCTTCCTAGTCAGTGATTAACTCAAATAAGCATGGAACTCCTTCTTAACCTTGTCCTTCAATCTGGGTATATGGTTTTATTTTTTGTTTAGTATCTGAGATGTTGCAAAACCTAGGTTCTTACTATGCATAAAATTCCTTTCCTTATTTCTTCATGTTCATTTTCTTCTTCTTGATCCTTCTTTGGTTCTTGTGTCTCCTTTTGTGTCGTGTCTCCTTTTGTGTCATTTATGACCTTGTGAATATCTTGTTCTGGGAAATTTCATGAACCTCGAAGCTACTACTTCCAGTATCAGGACTTCTTCCTACAACAATGTTGTTGCCAACTTACTTTGTTGCTTCTTAGTGGTTTTTGTGGAAGCTCCTACTTTCGGTGATGCCATAACCCTTTGAACCACACCTATTGTTCTCTGTAATACACTCAGATTTTTGCACCACTGGTTCTCTATTCTCTCGAATAGGATTTTCTTATCACCCCGTTTTCTACTATTATAGCTTGTCACAAGTTGTTATCTTCATTTGTGTGTCCATAATTTCTAGTCCCATATCATTGTACTCTCATGCAATGATTTCCATATTCTACAATAATTATGTATCGCCCGACGTATTATATGTTCAATTTTCCAGCCTTTCCACATCTTCGTTATGGCTCTTCATTTATGACTATGTGTCTCCACTACTTCATAATTATGATCGTTCTTTAATGCTTGTCCCATCATGTATGATTTTTAATGTGTTTTCCTACCCTCTGTTCATATATCTATCGCGCTTCAATCCTCCTTCCTATGCACAATCCCTTCCTCTTTCTATATATCGGCGACATTTTCTAGCTCTATCTCATTGCTCATTTAACATTATTCATTACTTCAACCTTCAAATTATTTTATCTCTTTTCTTATTTTCTTTTTCTTTCTATACTACATGATAATACAAGTACCATGGTACACATACTGTGTGCTCAGACTAGTGTGCAGAAGTATGGTTGTCCCTATACATTTTCAACCAACTACCGTTAACCAATTCTTCCTCAACTTCTCCATTCAGTTTATCCAATTGAACAACACCTGCATCTATCACAAGCCTTATCACATATGTACCTAACCAATGCATCTGAAACTTTCCAAGGTGTTGTAAAAACTTGTTTTCATAAATACGAAACTTAATGTGTTTAATGTTCTTGTCATGCCATGATTTTTCATGCACTTTCTAAACTAGTTGATGGAAACCTACAACAAATCGGTCCTTTTCCAACTCTACTAGTTCTGACATTCTCTTCTCCACTGCACCAAAATCTCTAAGCTTTGTAAGTGCAACAATGCACAAACTCGGTACTATGAATTCCATAGGAATAATAGATTCTTGGCCATGTAGTAATCTGAATGGGATTTGTCTTGTTAACTTGTTACTTGCAGTCTTATACGCCCATATCACTGCTGGAATCCTCAAGTCCCAATTGTCTCGAATTACATTACATGACTTTGTCAGTGCATTTTCTAGTATCTTATTAAATGCTTCCATTGTTCCATTTGCCTAAGGATGATACAGTGTACTCTTCTGATGATGAATCTAAAACTCCTTTGTCAAAGTTGTAATTGTCTTATTCTGAAAATGAGTTCCCCAATCACTCATAAGTATTCTAGGGAATCCAAATCTTGTCACCACATTTTCAAACAAAAACCACTCAATTGTCTCCATATTGCAATCTCTAATTGGTTCTACTTCATCCCATCTGGTCACATAATTTTTCGTAGTAATACTGTATCTGGATCCTGACCTCTTTGCTAGTGGATTAATTGGTCCAACAAAATCAACGACCCATTTATAAAATATTGTATTGTCACTTGTGGTACTAAGGGAATCTCATAATCTCCTAGAATGCTTCCCAATTCTTTGGCAAACATCACAAGTCTTACAAAATTCCTTGGCATCCTTATGAAGGGTAGGTCACCACATCCCTGAGCGTAAAATCCTCTTATTTTTTTATTTTTCTGTGTAGTGACCTCTTGCAACCCCTTCATGTGCATCTTGGAAATGGAAGCATTTATTGGTGCACAGTGGGCAGACCTTGGGTTCAACATTAAATCACCAAAATAACCCTAAAGATACCAACCTTTTCGCATCACCCACAAGCAGGTGAAGTCTCACCTGAGGTACCTATGGGGACTTCAAGAACCATGCTTCTGTGATCATGAAGGGAATGGAGATCGCTCTAACATTCATTCTAACTTAACATTCATTCAACATGTAGTATACCTTGTGCATGAATTCATAACAACATAATAATGTATGATAGATTCATCTTACTTAATCATTCAACATGTGTGTGGAACCATCAAATACATATTTATATTAACCCATAAGCATATGTACATGTACACAATAAATAGAGTAAACCAACATGTCAAGATAGCAAACACATCAGAACATATGAATCTAACATGGTTCACCCCAACTGGGCCACATCCACAATGATTTGTTTCTTACATTATTCATTCATATTTAGTCCTTACAACAGTTGTTCACTATGCTCAGATAAGATACATCAGTTCTACCCAAAACTCCCTAGTCGTTCGTGCACACTTCTCTCATTTCATTATCTAATCGATTATCATGTCTTTCATACATTACTCTCTTACTTTCCAACCTCTTGCTACTGAATCAACTTGCTACTGCATCAACTACTTTCTACCCAAAACCCATACATATTTATACATTGATACTAGGGCTTAGCCCATTACAAAATGGACCAAAAGGTCTAACTACTTTCCATCTTCTATGCGTGTTGACTCATGAAAGTGTGAAAATTGTCTTCCTTTCCTCTACACGTGCTACTCCTTAGCTTACTTTTCATGCAATTTTCTCCTATGCGATTTCCAAAACTTGTACCAAAATGACCTACTTAAACATGGACCATTTGGATGCCATGCAATCCATACAGATGACATGTGGCAACTTTTACTAGTCCAACTGGGTGCCAAAAACACCAAAACTAAGTGACATGTGGTAGCCTCTTGTGTTGCCATGTCAGCATGTTGATATCATCATGACATCACCCTATGCCCTATCAGTTGTATGAATGGCCACGTGGAAGCCTATGGACCTGCCATGTGTCCTTCCATGTTTGAATTTTTTCTTGTTGCTCAAAATATTCATAACATCATAACTTCTTCATACAACATTTGTTCAAGGTCATTCACACACCATTGGAAATCTCTCGTTGATCTCTATGCAATGAATTCATTTTCATTTTCATTTGAGATAATCAATGTTTTAGCATTATTAGATCCACCTGGATCATTTCTCCCCACTAGAATCCTTTTGGACCACCAAATGTATGGATTACTCGGCAAATAAGTGAGGATAAAGCTACCTCACTTTCCTGATCTTGATCCATCTTTCTTTTCTTAGTTTTATCCCTTTAATACTAACTCGAAGATACTCCACATCACCATGTTTTGAAGTCTTGATCCTTTTTTCAAGGATAACATCTTTTTGCAGCTCATCTAAGTACCCAGGAGAAAAACCATAAACTGTCGGAACCTGAACAGCTTCGTATTTATCCATAATAATAGGAGGCTCATAAAGTTTCAAATTCTCAACATTCACCACTGAATGCATTTGCATATAGGATGGAAGATCTAAATGAAAGGAATTAGTACCAATCTTCTCCAAAATATCAAATGGACCATACCAGATTGGTTTGATATTTTTACCTTCACCCTTAATTATGTCCTTGTTGATATGTAACCATACTTGATCACCTACTTGGAACTGATGATCAACTTGATGATTTTCATGCCTCACCCATGCACTTGGCTTGGATCTTCTCCAATTATTCTTTTACCTCCTGATGTACATGCTAGATCCTTTGAATGAACCTCTTACCTTTGTCAGCATCATATTGTCCATCCTCTTTGCTTGCGTCTTTGAAATAAAAATCCATAGGTGATTTAGGCAAGTATCCCAAACATGTTTCAAAAAGAGATATCTGAGTAGAAGAATGCATGGCACAATTATAGGCATGTTTCACATAGTGCAATTGTTCATCCCACAACTTAGGATGTTTATTGCAGTACCCTCATAACAAATGTACCATTGTCCTATTCACCACCTCTATCTTTCCATCCATCTACAAATGAAAATCCATGTTATTATTTAAATTAGTGTCCATTAACTCCCAAAAACTAGACCAAAACTTCCCCAAGAATCGAGAGTCTTGATCATATACAATAGATGTTGGTAGCCCAAGATGAACCCAAACATTGGCAAATAATAATTGTGTTGTTTGTTCAGTTGTGACTTGCTTCTTGCAATGCATTAAGATACACATCTTACTGAACCTATCCGCCATGACATGCAAGTAATCATGACCTGTTCTAGACATCGGAAAACCCCCTACAAAATCCATGGACACACTTTCCCATGTTTGATAAGGTATTGGAAGTGGTGTATACAATCCCAACTTTTTGTTTCTAGGCTTACTTGTGGCACACAAAGAACACCCTTTTACATACTTGGAAATTGTTCCATTCATTCAAGGCTAATAATAATATATTTGCAACTATGCTATTGTATTTCCTACCCCGAAGTGACCAGAAATAAGATATGTATCGGCTTCCTTGATTACATTTTCTCTTTCATCCTTGGGTATACAAAGCTTTCCAAGATGATATAATAAATTATCATGCACATGATAATCCAATTCTTCATGTAGATTACCATGATTTAGTGCTTCATATAAATATTTAAAATCATCATCTCTAGCATATTGTTCAACAAACATTTCATGAGCTAAAGAATTATGCTTTACTATTGTAGATGCATTGACTATTGGTCTTGATAACATGTATGCAACCTTGTTATGGATTCCCTTCTTATACTTATTACCATATGAAATTGTTTTAAGAAACCCATCCACCTAAAGTGTCATGACTATTGTAGCTTGGTTTGTGATTGCAAATACCATAATGGTCGATGATCTGTATGAATTATTGTCTCCTTCCCCATTATGTAATGCTTCCACTTTTTAACACTTTGTACCAAAGTATATAGTTCCTTATCATATGTTGGTTATTTAATTACTGCTCGAGTAAAATTTTCAGAATGGTAACAAATAGGTTTACCTCATTGCATCAAGACTTCTCCCATGGCATATTCATTGGCATCAGTTTGTATCTCAAATGGCTATTGCAAATCTGACAGAGCCAACACTAGTGCGGTACTTATTTTCTATTTCAATGTTTCAAATGATTTATGTTGCTTTCCTCCCCATTGAAAGACCTGTTTCACACTTGTTAATGCCTGAAAAGGATCAACTACTATGAAAGAGAAATTATCATTAAACTTCCTACATTATTGTACTACACCTAAGAAGCTCCTGACTTATGTGGTAGTGTTTGGATTGGTCCAATTCATGATGAATTCCACCTTTGAGGGATCTATCTTCAACTAGCCATTCCCTAAAATATAACCCAAGTACACTAGAGAAGTTTTTCCAAATTCACATTTCGACATCTTCATATACAACGTCTCCCTTTTCAAAAGTTCAAATAGTTTTCCAACATGCATTATATAATCTTACCATGTTCGACTAAAGAAAAAAATATTACCTAAGTAGACAATGACAAAATCATCTATAAAATGCTTGAATACATCATTCATTACCCTCATAAATGTCACAGGTGCATTGCATAAACCAAATGGCATAACCAACCATTCAAACAACCCTTGGTTTGTCTTGAAAGTGTTGAGTTTTCATAAGAGATGATATTCATTCAATACATTGTTACAATGACAAGTGTTCCGTATATATAGAACATAAGGTGACCATCCATGAAAAGATGCATCCCTTCGATAATAAATATATATATAGAAAACTTATCATAAATAACTAGTTATTTATGATATATATGTATACCTTATATAAATATAGTATTACATTAATAATATTGTTTAATAATTAATAATCATATTATTAATTATTAATCTATTAGAATGTCTTTTCGATGCTGCCCAAACATCAACAGAGAGCAGTTTTTCACACATCACTTTCTACAATTCTAATTTGATGGTAACCACTTCTCAAATCTAACTTAGTGAAATAGATAACATTTTTCAATTGATCCAATAAATCATCAATTCTAGGGAGAGGATATAATTTCTTTACTGTGATCTTGTTCAATGCTCGAAAGTCAATACACAATCTCCATGTATCATCTTTCTTTGGAACCAACACAATAGGATGTCCACACGGAGAGGAACTTGGCCTTATGATTCCCTTATCGAGAAATTATTGAACTTGTTTCTTTATCTCTACACTCTCTATCACTGATGACTTGTATATACCAATATTAGGAAGAGGAGCATCTTGCTGCAAATAAATTCCATATTCAAATCCCTCTTGGGAGGCAACCATATAGGTTCTTGAAATAGCTCATAATAGTTAGAAATGATCTTTACCAATTCCTACTTATGACCTGGATCACAACCTAAAAAAGCATTTGATACACCTTCCTATTTTTGCTTCACCATCATGAGAACAAAATATTTACTAGCACTTATAAGTCTCTTCATTTGTCCTATTCCCACTAAAGAAATATTAGTTTTAATACGGTGAGCTCTAAAAATATATTCAATCTCATCCTTAAAAAGGTTATATTTGTTTTCTTCACGATAGAATATGGCTTTCCTGTCAAATAAATATGGACTATCCAAGACTATGTCGCAAATTTCAAGTGGCACTACATCCAACTCAACATCATCAATGAACTTGGAAGTAATTGCAAATCTGATTTTACATTGTTGAGTTACCTACAACTTAGAATCCTCACACACCCAACCCAATGGATATGGTTTCACATGAGGTGTGGTCTTTAAACCCAGCTTCTTAACAATTGTTTTATATATTAAATTCACGTGAGATCCACTATCAAACAAAGTATCTATATTTGTATGTTTTACTATGACCCCAACATGGAAAACCTCACTTAGTTTCTGTTGATTAAGAACACTTTCCAATTTAGCAGATTGAACTGAAGAACTAGAACTGGAAGTAGATATACCTTTACTTCCCATTGTTGTGATTTTAGTTTAATCTCTTGGATCTGACCCCATATCTTGTTGATTTGTTGCAACAATATTCTATTTCCCTATATTTTGGATCTTCTTTGGTCACAACTCTAGATGCAACTTCCAACATTCTACCTCCTCATGTCCTTTTCTATTGCAGTGAGAACATGTA
>JZKD02S1675123.1:345075-359204 GCA_000966675.3 Picea glauca | reverse complement strand
CAAATCAGACAAAAAGATATGAGGGGATAACTCCACCGAAAAAAGGGAAAAAGGGGGGGACTTAAGTCCTAGGGAATATTTTATTAATATTTCCAAAAAAGTGTAAGTTATGGGTAATTATTTATCCTAAGTTTATGGGGATGGGAACGAATCACCAAGTGGATAAAGCTATTTCCAAGGGTGACAAGTGTCCAATTTAAGGCATGCAATACATATTGTTGGTCTTAGTGTATTTTGGGGGGGATTCATTCATTTTCTCATGTGCATAAGGGGTCGGACCACCTAATAAAGGATGACTATTACCCTATCTACAGGGAAAAGATTGTAAAGGGGTTTTTTGTATTGTAAACAAAGTTTTTGTTTTCAAAGAGGCCGGTTGTCATGCCTGTGAGCAGTCTCTCTAGGTGAGAGATTTGTTGTTGAAGAGGCGGGTTGTCAGGTCCATGAGTGTTGTCTCCAAGTGAGAGTTATTTTGGGAATTGTTCCCTGGTGAGTTGGGCATTAGTTACAAGGCTCTCAGAATTCATGTCTGGTCTATTTTTGGAACCCTGGAAGGGAAGTGGGGCAGCCGAGGGATTGTTGAGCAGAGAAGGGGCACACTTCCTTGGGTGTAACAGGCACATGGAGAATGAGAGATATACTAGTTGTAGCAGAGGTAACCTTGGACTGAATAATTCTCTTGATTATCATACCGTAGCCTCACATTAGGAACCCTTTTTCCCTAGTGGATTTAATCCCCAGCTTGGGGATGGTCTGTTGCTGAAATTATATGAGAAACATAGTCTATGGTTGGGAGGAATGTCTACGTTGTACGAGTAGTTGATGAATTTTCATAAAAACATAAGTGTCTTTATGTTCTTGTCTCATTTACCATGTGCTTAATTATCTATGTTTAATATGGGTTTAATTCTTGTATTTTGTTGCATATAAGTAATTGTTGTTATTATGTATAATGTTACTTGCACATGTAAGTGTGGTGTTGATAGTGAGTATTTGTAGTTGTGCATGAGTATGATAGTTGTTGTTATTTTTCCTGTTAAATTAACCTTATGATATTGGTCACAAGTCTCCAAAGTGAAATTAGAATAGTTGTGCGCACAGGGAAATACTTTGTGTGCATAATAAGCTAGATTCGCTTGCGTGCTCAAAGAACTGTTATGTGCACACAAGGAAGATAGAATTGGTGTGTGACACTAGAATGGTTACTTAGGCATAGGAGGTCACATGTTCAAAAATGATTACGAGCACAATAGTGTAGTGTGTGCAGTCTTCTTGTGCACGCAGTTGTTGTGTGTTACTTCCGTTTTTATAAGTTGTGTCAGATGAGGAAAGTTGTGTGGTGTGGCTTAGCTTGGGGTTGAGCACGTTACTTCAAGTAATTCTGCGCAAAATAATGTTATAGAGTAGAATTCACACACTAGATTTTGGAGTAGCATTTCTTAGTAGTAAGTTGGGTAATGTTACAGTACGACATCAGAATTAGTTTGATAAGTAACAGGGACATTACAGATTGGTATCAAAGCAGTTTGGTAACATGGATGTTACATTATGGTATCGAAGTTACGGTTTCAACACTAAGCCTGCATCGGTCGAGTTACAGTTTCAACACTGAGCCTGCATGGGTAGAGCTCCAGTTTCAACGCTGAGAATACATCGGACGAGTTCCTACCTAAGGAAAAATTCAGACTGGTAAGTGGTCGAATTTGGAATTACAGTGTGGCCTTGGTGTGCATAAAATAAAAATGCACAAGTATGTGCACTAAGGACATTGAACGGTTCGACATAGGAAATACATAGTAAATAATGAGGCATGGTTATGCACACTAAAGTTTGGGGTTGTGGGGAACACAATTTGTGGTGCATGTGCAATACTGATGCGTGGTGTATATGTTAAATGTTGGCATTGTGCATTGGTATGTGTTGAATACCAATGCACGTATGGGATTCATAAGAAAGAATTATATGACTAAATAGTGTAGAGTTTTCATAAAGTTGTCTCATGAATTCATCTAACAAATCTTGTTGCCTACACATTTTGCATAATTATCAGTGATTAAAGTACGACAAAATCGCCACAAAAAGTCAAAAAGAATGGAATATGCACAGAGATATTTTATCCATGATAATCAATTCATGGATTTGTATATCAGTTTGGGTGTTGATGGTACATAATCCAAGGACGAGTGCATTAACTTGGTAGAAACCATAAAGGGACTGCAAAAAGACATCCAAAGCTATAAATCCGATAATGAAAGGCTTATGAAATCCAAGGAGTAGCAAGATAACTTCAATGTCCAGTTGATGCAAAGCTTGGATAGAATAGAAAAGAAAATGGATAAGGATATAGAGACAATTAGGTCAAGAAATCATAGGCCTCATGATGAGAAAATAAGAGAAGCAAGAAGTATTGATAGGCATCATCACCACTCACCAAAGTATTCATTTAGGAAAGAACACAGTAGCTCAAGTCCATCTCCTATCAAAACTCACAAGAGGAGGACCGATGTGGATGAGCTACAGGGTGAAATGAATAATATCAAGTCTCCTACCTTTGACAGTGAGCACAAGAAGGATGAAGATGCAGAGACCTAGCTATTGGGTACGAGAAAGTACTCTCTGATGCATAATTATTCTACGTAGGAGGAAGGGAGAATTTTCATCTATCATCTAAAAGGAAAGGCATCAATGTGGTGCGATCAGTTCATGCAAGTACAACACATTAATGAGAAGAAGGTTGCTTGGAGGGAGCTCAAGAGGTATTTTCAAAAGAAATACTTAACCAAATGATACTATGACAAGAAAATGAAGGATTTCTTTGAACTCAAGCTTGGAAGTATGACAATAGATGAGTATGAAAGAATATTCTTAAAGATGATGAAATATGTCACATTCATTAAGGATGAGCAAGTTAAAATTCAGAGGTACATGAGTGGGTTTCTCTCATATGTCAGTGAAAAGATACAATACGATGATCCCATGGCATTGGAGGAAACCATAAGGTGTGCTAAATGTATTTATGATTAGCAAATGGGAAGACCGACTTTCCAAAAGGCTTGGGAAGACAAGATGAGAAGCAAGGTGGAATAGAGGAAGAAGAGGGCTAAGCCATTGTTTTTCAGAAATACTTTGCAAGGACATCCAAATACCAAGGAGCCTAGGATGATGGAGACAGTGGGGAAAAATACATGGAAACAACCTATTCAATGTTGGAGTTTTGGTGGAGATCATATGTGCATATATTGTCCTCAAAGAGGTGATAAGGTGAGGACTGCACACTGTGTATAGTAAGTTGTGATAGTTGAAGACATGGGAGGAAATATACCTAGGATTTATACAACCCTGGATAATAAGCAAGTTGAATTTCAGTCGCACATGATTAAAGTGAAAGGTAAGATTAATGACAAACCCATTGCTATTTTAATCGATTCATGATTTAGTCGTAGTTATCTAGATCCTAAGATGGTGGAAACGTTGATTTGAATATTATATATTTGGTTTCATATGATTTCCTCATTAGTATTGATTAGTTGGACCAGCATCATGTCATTATAGACTGTCACAATAAGGCATTTACTTGTTAGTATAAGGAAGGAAAATTAAGAATAGTTGAAGGAATTCCAAGAGTTGTAACTATCTAATAAGTTGCAGCCTTGCAATTGAAGAAAATCTATAAGAAAGGATGTCAAGTATTTGCAAGGCACATGGAAGAGGCACCTAAGGATAAAGTGCCAAATGTTGAATACTATGTAGTACTAAAATATTTTTAGGATGTCGTTAAAGAGATATCGGGGTTTCCACCAAAAAGAGATATTAATTTCTCTATAAATCGGATGCCTTGAGCAGCACTCGTATCTAAGACTCCTTATAGGATTAGTACACCAAAGATGAAGGAGTTGCAGATGAAACTCGAAGAGATTATGAAAAAGGGGTATATACACCCAAGTGTTTCACCTTGGGGTTCCCTAGTATTTTTCCTGAAGAAGAAGGATGGTACACTGAGACTTTGTATCGATTTCAAGCATTTGAACAAGGTAACAGTGAAGAACAAGTATCCTTTTCCAAGGATAGATGGCCTCTTTGATTAGCTGAGGGGCACGCAAATATTTTCAAGGATTGATCTCAGATCTGGATATCACCAAGTGAGAATTAAGGAAGAGGACATCAATAAGACTTCCTTCAGAACGAGGTATGGACATTACGAGTTCAGAATGGTTCCATTCATATTTTCAAATGCACCAGTTGTCTTCATGTGTTTCATGAATGGAGTTTTCAGAAGTTACTTAGATAATTTTGTCATTATATTTATGGATGCCATATTCATTTACTCAGAGTCTAAAGAAGAGCACTTGAGGATGGTGCTGCAATTTTTGAGAGAACATCGGTTGTATGCAAAGTTGAGCAATTTCTCATTTTACCTGCGACAAATTCATTATTTGGGTCATATTATTTCCAAGGAAGGAATAGTTATGGATCTAGAAAAGATAAAATCCATTGATGAATGGATGACACTAAGAAATGTTGCAGAGGTGAGGTCCTCCATGGGACTTCCAGGTTATTACAGAAGGTTTATTGAAGGATTCTCAAAAATTGTGCACCCAATCAAATCCTTGCAAAAGAAAGGTGTGTGATTTGAATGGACTCTGGATTGTGCAAGAAGTTTTCAGCACTTGAAAAGTTTGTTCACAAGTTTGCCATTTTTGAAAATTATTGATTCAGATGAAAACTTCATTGTGTGCACGGATACATGCAAGGAAGGACTTGATGGAGTCTTGATTCAAAATGGACAAGTGGTGTGTTATGAATCAAGAAAGTTAAAAGAGCACAAATTGCTCTATGCTACTCATGATTTAGAATTGGAAACCATAGTGCATGAATTGAATATGTGACAACACTATCTCATGGGTAAAATATTTCAGTTGAGGACAGGCCATAGTGGTTTGAAGTATCTATTTGGAAAACCAAGTTTAAATGCTATACAAAGCAGGTGGTTAGAATTCCTTAGTGAGTATAACTTTGACATAAAGCATATCAGAGGGAAAGAGAACAAGGTGGTTGACGCACTCAGAAGGAGGGTGCATGAGATGAATGTTACATCCATTAGCATGTACAAATCATATTTGAGCAACATAATTTTATAGGTTGCTAAATTAGATTAGTGTTATGTGGACATAAAGGTGACTTTACAGTAAGGTATGTTGCAACAGAAATTGGAAGGTTATGAGCTAAAAGAGGATGGAATTCTCGTGCATAGGTGCAAAGTCTATATTCCAAATGATCAAGAGATGAAAATTGTGATATTGTCAGAGATGCATAAGGTTCCTTATGCGGGACACTCAAGCTACCATAAGACTATTGCAGCAGTCAAAAATCAATACTATTGGTCATGCATGAAAAAGGAGGTTGTTGATTTTATTGCTAGATGCCTTGAATGTCAAAATGTCAAGGCTGAGCATAGACATCCAATAGGTTTGCTACAGCCTCCACCCATTCCTGAGCGGAAGTGGGAAGTTGTAACCATGAATTTCATTACTAAGCTACCTAGGATTGCTAAGCAGCATGATTCTATTATATTAGTGGTGTACAAGCTTACTAAAGATGTCCATTTTATTCCAGTGAAGTCAGTGCACGAGGAATCCAACATTGTTAAAATATACATGCGAGAAATTGCTAAACTGCATGGTGTACCTAAGACAATTGTGTCTGATAGATATTCCAAGTTCACATCGAACTTTTGGAAAGGGATATTTAAAAGTTTTGGGAAAAATATGAACTGTGGCACAACATATCACCCTGAGACGGATGGACAAACAGAGAGGGTAAATTGGGTGATTGAATATATGCTCAGGATGTATGTGATGGATAAACCATCAAAATGGGAAGACTACCTTCACTTGGTAGAGTTTACTTACAAAAATGGGTATCAAGCATATTTAAAGATGAGCCCATTTGAGGCACTTTATGGTAGAAAGTGAAACATTCCAGTGAGTTGGGACAAGCCAACGAGCTGCGCAGTAGTTGGACCAGATCTACTCCGGGAAATGGAAGAGCAGATGGTAATGATAAGGTAGAATTTAAAGGTTGCCCAAGACAGGCAGAAAAGTTGTGCATATTAAGACAAAACTCACAAAGAATTTAAAGTGGGTGACCATGTGTTCTTGAAAGTAAAATTCAAACGCAGTTCCCTGAAGTTGGGAAATTATTCTAATTCGGAAGCGCACTACTGTGGGAAATTTGAAATACTAGAGAGGATTGGTCCTATCACATATATGTGTTACGAGGAAAATATCTCTATGGCTAGGGTGAACCACAACAGATGGAAATGACTGTAGAAATCAACTCTATCCCAACAATATGTTATATAAACCAATGTGCAAGGGAGATAAGAAAGAGGCCTACCTCATCTAGATGTTTGATGATGTCCATCGTTGATCACTTTGACCCAAAGCTATATATACCTGCAACAAGTTCTCAACAAACAAGAGAAAACAAGCATATGGTGGCAATATAAAAGGTTAGCACATTAGATAACATAATTCATCAATATACATAACAAATACGCCCATGGATAATAATTCATATATTTGCAAGACATCAATTGGATGGGAAGAGAGTATTTCTATTAATAAATGATCAACAGAAGTGAAAATATTACAGACTTTTGTGTCGAAACGGTTCGGAACTGAGAAAATAAGTTCCTTCCAGCTGGGCCTCCACCAAAGGAAAGCTCATAGAAGGGAGAGAATGAGGTTCTCCATCAATAACGGAAGAGATTGGGGGTTGAACACTATGTTCAGACTTAAAGGACTAAGGGATGCAGACTCAAAATGAAGTAAATAATTTCTCCAGAGTAACTTTTCTCTCAAAGTTGAATTCTTTCCTCCTTTTCCATAGCTCGGAATTGGCCTCTTTATAGCCTTCAAAATGAAACTAAAGGGTTGAGTCAGAACTTTTCCAGTATATGGAAGGCCAAGGATCAGAGATCTCCTATCGTGACATGAAAACCCAACATTTAATTTTTATTTTCTTACACAAATCTCGATGTACACAAGTTGTAGTGGAGAAGCCTGCATATACACTTGTTGTATAGGGTGCAAGATGCATACAAGTGGAAAAATTTGTATTTTTGTCTCTGGATTTTATCAACAAGGAACAT
Source organism: Picea glauca (assembly GCA_000966675.3). Classification (NCBI taxonomy): domain Eukaryota; kingdom Viridiplantae; phylum Streptophyta; class Pinopsida; order Pinales; family Pinaceae; genus Picea; species Picea glauca. The sequence continues at coordinate 352,051 of JZKD02S1675123.1, read as the reverse complement.
AATTCTACATAGGGAAATAGAATAAGGCCCTCTCTACAATATTGCATAGGGTGAGGCAAATATTTATCTAATAGATGCCCCCTATTGTGTGAGGTTAGAGGAGTATCTACGATGGTCGAAATACATTATAAATAACCCAGAAGTGGACCGGTAGGGAACCAACTGGATGAACTCAGTTGCTCATTACATTCTGCACTCACTTTGCATACGTGGCTGCCAAAAATACACTGCATATCCATGTGAAAATATACCAAACAAGTGTCTATGGCCATGAATAGGCAAATAAAAATGTGGTTACATGCCAATAGTTATCATAGTCATGAACAAGGCCTAGTAGAACCAGTCTCAAAATCAATCTGAAGATATCTGTATACCATGGAGTACAATATGATTTCCCATGATCAGTGAATTCATATAGGTACTAGTCCAATGAAAAGGAAGAAAGAACTCAGGAAAGATGCAGACACATAGTGATGTCTTCAAGTCTTCTACACAATCCGCCAAAGGTGCAAGTATATATCATGTGAATAAAGGAGTTGAGGTCGAACACAATGAGTCATCGTTTGATTACCGGTCATTGAGGTATACCGTTAACAAACATGAGACAACCTACCGATAATGAAATTAGGTATCAAGGCACCGAGTACATTCTTACAAGTGTAAATAGAGGAGTCGGTGTCGAACACCTGAAGAATCCATCGATCAGGAGACATTGATGTATTCCTAACTGTCGATGGTGAGAAATCCTACCACTGATGATGACAAGCCTCAAGGTACTCATAAGACTCTAGGTCTCGTTTCTAAAATAAATGGGTTGAATTCGATGGAAAGAGACCTGCTGAAAGGAGAGAATTAAGGCATCTCTCATCAGTCAGCATGAGGTACAAAGCAGGAGCTTCATGATTTGGTGGAAATCAGACAAAGAACATGTTCATGAACCAACGCCCCTGTGCGTCTTTCGTGTGTGCCAAGTGTAAGTGGTACATGAAAAAGACCCTCTGAGTAGAAGCCAATGATGAAAATTGTTGACAAAGGCGAGGAAACCACCAATAAGGCTAATGGCATCCAAGACATTGCATGAATCCCAATGTGTGAATAGATGTCTTGTCATTGAACATAAGGGAAACCACCCAGTCAACGACCAATGATGAAATGTTGACTACTCGACTCAAGGTTACCTACCAATGATGAAAGTAGGACCAGGGTGCATGATAGGACTACAATATCATATGATTTTGAGACAAACTGAGGGTATGGCCGACATGCAAAGTCAAGAGTTTTGAGGAGTGGCTAACAGAGGTTGATAGACTTATTTTGAACAAGAGCATGAGACATTCAAAGGACTCTGACAGCATAGACCTGATTATGATACCATGAGATGTAGGAGGCATGAATAAAATTATCTATAGGGACTGGAAGAGTAACTAGTAGGTAGAGAAGACAGCTCAACTTCCTAAGCCCATGCTAATCCAAAAATTATGATGATGAATGGACTCAAATAATTTTGTATTATGTTCAAAGGCGACACGACTGCTGCCGATATGAGATAATACTCCCTTCCCACCCACCTTTTTTTGTTTTTTCATAGACAAATGAATGCTATGATATAGAGGAGGAAATGAGTGTCGCAAGTACGCAAAACTAGTTCTAGCAGTGGAACATACCTATGTTCAATGCAAGGAAGTGCATGCGGGAGATGGACACTTGGGGGAATGTTCCCTCCTAGGTATAGGGTGTCAAATTGCAAAGGATATAAGAAAGGCTCTACTTGGTTGAGGATGCAAAAAAGCTAAGGAAAACAGTTTATAACACAAAGCGAGAACCGACTATAGGCTCAATACTGCAAGCAGGGGCATGAGATGCAATCACAACTTAACTCCAAAAAATGTCATTTTTTATGTCTTTTAGTCTACTTGGTGTGAAAAAGGGATAAACTTGTTCCAAATAGACGTCTTTTCAAAACCAATTTTACGAGTGTGAAAGAGACAAGTTCACTCGGCAATCTTTTCTCTTTTTTATAATGAGTCGGAAAAGAACTTAGCTAAGACTCACGACCTTTCAAATCCAATTTAACGAGTGTGAAAGGGACAAATCACTCGACAATATTTTCTCTTTTTAGGTGAGTCGGAAAATATCTTAACTCAGACTCGTTTGGGAGAGTCTAGGAAGAAAGTCATGGGGGAGGCCAAGGCTCTCGTGCCAGACTTCTGTGGAATGTCAGTATCTTAGGGATAACCGACATAAGCTTGGGAAAACCCAAAGCTCTCTAAGTTGAGGAGGATAAAGCACTAACATAGTATATATTTTTTGTGATAGATCGGATAATGTCTCTCACTAGAAAAGGCGTAGGTGGGGGCATTGGATACCCCGCAAGACTTCTCCAATCGAAGGTGATCTCGTCAAAACCCAGAGAGAGAGGACTCGGGGAAAGTAGAGCTCTCTCTTATTCATAAGGTGCAAGATCAGGAATGCTGACGACATGGTTGAAGGATGCATCACCCTCCACAAAGAGAGTAGGATTGACCAGAGATTTCACTGGTTCAACCACTTCTTCAATTCTAGGTTGAAGAGGATGCAGGATAGCAGGGATAGGGGATACATCACCCTAAAAAATGGGGGTGTGATCAAGAGAATATTACAACGACATTACTATCATGTCAATCGAAGGAACAAGGTGTGGGGAAACCACAAACGCCTCAGAATTCGAAGGGCCCTTAGGTGAGCCCCACATTTCTGGTATCCCAGTCGTGGATGGACACAAATGAGTAAGGTGACTTCCTTCACAAGTCCTGCAAAGGAATTTAGGCTTATGTCTGAGGTGTTTAGGCTTCTCAATTCCCCTAGTGTCATTCACAATGGCTAGTGACATACTATCAACGTGATAGGAAAAGGTGGGAGAGTCATCTCTTACATGGTATACAGAGGTCAAAGATGTGGCATTGATATGACTCGTGGTGACTAAAGTGGTGCCCCCAACATGGCTAGCAGTGGCTAGGTGCAGGTTGTCAACATAACTTGTAGAAGTTGTTGACCCATCTCCAACATGACTAGCAGAGGTTGGTGAAGGAGCTCTAGTATGACTTACAGAGACTAGACTAGCAGTGGGATGTGGCATTTGATACCAAGGTCCAGGGAAAGATCGACTCTGAAACATTGTAGGCCAAGAAGGATCTTGGTTTACTTCCTGTCCGAAAAGGTAGTATCCTTCATTTAACTGATTCGAATATGTGTGTACGAGAATCATGACAGAGATCTGTGAAGAGACAAAAGTATGGTAAGGACTATTCAAGTGAGGATATATGTTGACCCCTTGTGAAGGGGTTCCATAAATAGGGTACCCTGAACCATAAAATTGGTTCTCTTCATAACAAACACTCAAGGATACATGAGTACCTATCATGGGGAAAGTGTTCGAAGGAACCAACATGGCAGACGAAGGATACATGGATGGGGTGTAGTAAGTAGAGTAAGCACCCATCTAAGTATTGGATCACGAAAGAGCATAACTAGGACTGGATCCATAAGAGGGGAGGTTCCAACCTCCCATCGTGAAAGTTGGTTGAGGGACATGAATCTTATCAAACGAAGATGTAGGCATTGGGGCCATGGTGCCCTCGGATCCAATGCTAGGATTCATATAAGTGGAACAGGGAGAGGATTGCAAGGGTGAAGGCATATCAACGAGAGAATGACTAGAGACCCAAGGCACGGACTGAGTACCAAAGTTCTACATACCATTATAAGAAACAGGAGGATTCATCCCCATGAACTGAGTAGGCATCATGGGGTAAGAAACAGTAAACGAGGAAGCCAAAGGGACTCCACTATCTATAATAATGAGGACTCAGTATAGAATCTCAAGGCCAACTAGTAATCAAAGAGCACACCAAAATTCAAATGGAAAATATGCATGCAAACGAGGTAAAGTGGTTGAGTGGCCTCTCTCCCTAAAGAAGGTATGTCTCACCCAATAGAGGCTTGAGACTCCCTGCTAAATATCGGAGGTAACAAAATCAGTTATAAGGGCCCTCATGGGCTTAATAACCAATCGGTCAGTTCCCCCAGAGAGGTAATCCTCCATAAAGGTTGTGTGTTGTCCGACCCTTATCTGACCAAGGGTACCAGCAGAATAACCCCTGTAAGTAACCTATGAGACACATAAGTCAAGAAACTAATAAACCATTGTATAATTTATGCATAGGTGAGTAGTCGTAAGTCAGGTCCACCGTATGGGCAGGGCAGCAAATCTTAAAACCTTGAAAGCACCACCTCTCATGGAGGTAAGGGCACTAACAAGATCCCCATATATGAAAGATCACTAGAAATATCTCTAGTGCTAGGAGGGTATCAGGGGGATATCCCTTCAACCAAATTCGCGCGACCTCGTGATTAAATCTGGTGTGAGCGGAGCCTCCTGATCTTACCAATTATACAATGGATTTATCCACTCCCTAACTCAGACACATATGTTGATTTAATTTCCTTGGAGATGTTTACTCACAAAATCCTATTCCAAGGCACTAAATCCTAGGCTAGTTTGTGCACCCTAAAAAATAAAATCGTGACTAGTAAATTTTAAATTATAGTGTTGATTTTATGGCTGTGATTACTCAAAAAGGTATGGTATTGAAACTCATGGTATTATGACTCTGCAAGAAAAGTAAATATGAAAATAATGCAAAGTCCTAACTTTAACTTTCAATGAATGATATGCTTCTAAAAACGATGCAATTTTCAAATTCAGCTCTGCAATTCAGAAGTAAAAAGGCAATATTTCACTATATGCACTAAGCTAATGATAAAAACTCAAAAGACAAAAATTCCAAGCAATGAAAAATGCCTATTTTTTTTATTTTTTTTTCAATATATCAAAACTGAAAATGCATGGATTGAAAAGTAACTTGATATATAGCCCTACTGTGTATAAAAAAGAGATAACTCAAGTAGGATACCAAGCAACATAACACCCAGCCCAATGTACAAGGACAATAAAAACGAGAAGATGAAGAGAAAGACTTCGCCCAGAAATTCAACCAAAAGAGGGTTTCTTGTCATCCCACAAGCAATCAACAGGCACTACAGAGACCCAAGAAGGCTCAGCAAGCATCAAATCCCACCCAACAAACACCAGACTAGAAAAAAAGGTAAGGCAAACAAAGCGTATATATGCAGCTTGCAGTGAGACAGCCTACGTGCATACGTGATTGTCAAGGAAAAAGGCGCATATATGCTTTGAAACAAGGCTAGACAAGGGAGAAAGGATAAAAATTCAGACCTAGAGTGAACAAGAGCTGTCAAGCAATGATGCGACAAGAACCACAATAGAAACGAGAGAAATCTAAGGAGAAAAGTACCTCAAACCCTAAGAAAGAAGATTCATCCCCAGTATGGTTGCCAATTCTGTTACAAGGAAAAACTCTCTATGGCTAGATGAACCACAGCAAACGGAAATGACTATAGAAATCAACTCTATCCCAACAATATGTTATATAAACCAATGAGCAAGGGAGATAAGAAAGAGACCTAGCTCGTCCAGATGTTCAATGATGTCCATTGTTGAGCACTTTGACTCAAAGCTATATATACCTGCAACAAGTTCTCAACAAACAAGCGAAAACAAGCATATGGTGGCAATATCAAAGGTTAGCACATTAGATAGCATAATCCATCAATATACATAACAAATACGCCCATGGATAATAATTCATATATTTGCAAGACATCAATTGGACAGGAAGAGAGTATTTCTATTAATAAATGATCAGCAGAAGTGAAAATATTACAGACTTTCGTTTCGACACAGTTCGGAACCGAGAAACTAAATTCCTTCCAGCTGGGCCTCCACCACTTCAATCTTCCACCAAAGGCAAGATCATAGAAGGGAGACAATGAGGTTTTCCATCAATAAGGGAAGATCTTGGGGGTTGAACACTGTGTTCAGACTTAAAGGATAAAGGGATGCAGACTCAATATGAAGTAAATAATTTCTCCAGAGTAACTTTGCTCTCAAAGTTGAATTCTTTCCTCATTTTCCATAGCTCAGAATTGGCCTCTTTATAGCATTCAAAATGCAATTGAAGGGTCGAGTCAGAATGTTTCCATTATTATATGGAAGGCCAAGGATCAGAGATCTCCTATCGTGACATGGAAAATCGACATTTAATTTTGATTTTCTAGCACAAATCCCGATGTACGTCGGTTGTAGTAGAGTAGCCTTCGTATACGCTTGTTGTATAGGGTGCAAGATGCGTACAAGTGGAAAATTTTGTATTTTTTTCTCTGGATTTTATCAACATGGAAGATAAGTCTGCATAGGAAAATGGAATAAGGCCCTCTCTGCAAGATTGCATAGGGTGAGGCAAATCTTGCTCTAACAATATGCTTGCATTGTCTGCATCCTTGTGTATTCATAATGTTTTCCATGTATCATTGCTTAAAAATTACGTACCTGATGCTAATCATATTATTGATTGGAATGTGATTCATGTGGAGCCAAAAGGCAATTTTCAAGTGCGACCAGTTTGCATATTGGATAGGAAAATTAAACAGCTCTGGAATCTATCCATGGATGTTGTAAAGGTCCAATAGAAATGGTACAGTCCTAAGAATGCAACTTGGGAGTGCAAAGTTGCTATGTGGGTAGAGTATCCACATCGTTTTGAAGATTTTTGAAATTTTGTATCTACATGTTTATATGATTAACTAAGGATAGTGCATAAATAAGGGGGAGGATAATTTAATGTCCCTAATTTGAGACCCCTTGTAATTGTACATATAGGTTGGTGAGCCATTGGTACCAATTGTAAATGTAAATGTAAATATAGGCTAGTGAGTCGTTGGCACCAAGTCATGGTTTTTCATGCACCTGAGTAGTGCACGAGAATTGTTATCAAAGAAAGGGTGCATGCATTACATAATGTTGTGCACTCCTCGGTAAGTTTGTGTGGTTTCACAACAAATAAATGTGCACACATTT
>JZKD02S1675123.1:325075-338059 GCA_000966675.3 Picea glauca | reverse complement strand
TTAAGGGGGGATAGGCTCTAATGCCTCCTTCCTTCTCCTATTGTGTCACTATTGTAAATCCTTCAATCCTATCCGAAGTTGTTCTTAAGGGGGGATGTTAGGATATTTAGACACTGAGGAGTTAGTTAAGATCTACTTGGTCTAACATGTCGTTAGGTAAAAGTGTGTTTCTTAGTGTGTTTCTTTAGTATGCATTAGTATGCATTAGTATGCATTTGTAGTTAGGAAATATGATGGTCACGATATGTTCCCGACATAGAGTGATCCAACGGTTCATACTCTCCTCGATCTTAACAGCCATTGATCAGTGACTTAACACCCGATTGGTCTATGATCTCTATTTAAAGAGCATGGAGGGTCATTTTCCAATGATCGATTGTGAGAAACTCTCTTGTAAAATCTCTCTGTAATCTTTTTCTTTGCATTAATAAACTGCTCCAAGTGGTCGCGTTGGCTGGGGCTGTGGATGTTTCCCTGTAGGGGTTTTACCATGTGAAAACATCGGTGTGTTGATCTTTGATCTGGTTATGTGAGTGGTTACTGAATGTGTTCATCCTCTATTGGAATACCTGTGTTGTTGAACAAAAGAATTGTGTTTAAAGCTTTGGAATATTCCCGCAGAGGTCACAGGTTCAATCCCCGTGGACCTCCGTTTGTGGCATATTACATTTAATGAATTTTAAATATAGAACTTCCTCTAACCATAGCAAGTGTATTGGCATCTCGATTGGTTCAGGATTTTAGTTAAGTAGTTGGCCTCCGATGAGGTTGTGGGTACAAACCCAGCCAAACCCAAACAAATTTTATACCCCTTAGCCAATATTGGTCAATCGAAGAGTGCCACATGGCACTTTCTTGCTATCCCACCTGTTGCACAATCATCACCACATCATCCCATAGTCAACCTGCCCGCGTCAGCTAGCACATGTCACCTGGCACATGTTTTTGACATCATTGTATGGCCTACAACATGTCATCCTTACAATTATGCCATGTGGACCAGACAGATGCTACGTCATTCATACAGATAACACGTGGCGACTTTTTACTAGTCCAATTGGGTGCCGAAAATGCCAAAACTAAGTGCAACAGGGAAGCCTCTCATGTTTCCATGCCAACATGTTGATTTCATCATGATGTTGCCGTGTTCCCTATTAGTTATACAAATGGCCACATGGAAACATATGGACCTTCCGCGTGTCCTGCCATGTTTGAGTTTTTGCCTATTGGTCCAAATCTTCATAAAATCATAACTTCTTCATACGACATCCATTTGAGGTCGGTCATGCATCGTTGGAAAAATCTCATCGAGCTCTACACAATGAATTCATTTTCATTTTCATTTGAGACAATCAATTTTTTAGCATTCGTAGATCCACCTAGATCACCGAGGGGTCTTCGGGAGGACAATTTCCAAAGGTTTTTGGAAGGGTGTTTCCCATGGAATTTGGAAGAGGGAGTTACAATGGGAAACATCCAAAGAGGTGAGTTCGATAGTGATCGGACCGTGGATTTTAGAAGGATCAATGTGCCAAGCGAATTGAAGTTTCCATTGGGAAGAATCCAAGAGGGAAGAGCTCAATAAGTTTGTAGGAGGTCTGACTGAGAGCCGAGGAGGACATTTATGGATGATGACACAAATGAATCAAAGGATGACATGTGGAATTAATAGGCATGTTCCATGCCACATCAATCAAACCACCCAGGTTCTTGCACAAGTTGATTTGAGGAGCTGTTACAATAGTTAATTAGTGAAATTCCATGAGAATTTTTTTAAGATTTTAAGGTCATTAACTTACAGAGCAATTTTGAGGACCTAAACACCATTTTCACGTAGTGAAAAATATAGAGAACAATGCTTACCTCCGACATACAAAGTCTCAGTGGATTTAAATGAAATATCTCAGTGAGATTTCCAATGAGCTATTCCAGGCGCAAATCAGAGCTCATATCAAGGAGTTATAGTTGAAATAGTGCAAGGCATATTTTCACACCAGTTTACTTCCATAAGGGAATAACTCCTTGATATGAAGTCTGCTTGGGGCACATGATTAGTCTAGAGAAATATTATGGACCATAAAAGACAACCATGGAGCTATATTTAGAATCTGGGTGCATAAAAATGTACAGGAAGAAAAAGAAGACACTTGTAGCATTCAGGGTTGAAAATGATAAAACAACCAAAAATTATAAAGACTATAACTTTCAACTCGAAACTTAGATCCATACAAATAAATAGGTGTTGGAAAGTTATTGAAGATGAGAATCCATATATCAACCCATAAAATCGATCTAAATAGAAAAAATTATGCATTATTTTTTAGAACTGTGTATGTATATATATTTACTAACATAAATTTTATTGCATGCAAATTTTCTTGCAGAATTAAGAGGTTCAGGAGGATAGTTTGGTTCTTGGATGAAAATTACAGTCATGGAGGATGACCAAGGGTCCTACAACCATGAAGAGGAAATCAAAGGGCTACTTGTCAATATGGAAAATGTTGAGATAAATTTCAATGGAAGAAGAGGTGAGCAGGAGCCTATAACTATGAGAAGCTTGCATAAAGAAGTGGAGAGATATAGGGAAGAAAATGAGAGGATTATGAAATATTGGGAGGAGATACTTCAAATTTTGAACATGTTGCATAGGAAATTTAACAAGGATTCTTACACAAAGAAATAAAATAATTCTAGACAAATGACAACACCGGATCCCATACTAGAAGAGATGATCGTGGGAATGGTAGGAAGTCAAGAAGTGTGATCAAGTGCCATCACTCTCCAAGGAAATCCACTAGAAGAGCTTGTGTGATTTCATGGCCAGGGAGCAACCCAAGTGTGTCCCCTCTAAAGAGGTAGGGGAGAATCCCCGAGGAAAACATTTTCCAAGGTGAACTCGGGAAAATCAAGCTACCAAATTCAATGGTGAACACAAGAAGGGAGAATAGGTTGAGGTTTGGATGTTGGAAAAGAAAAAATATTCCCAACTACATGATTACCACTCAAGGGTAGAAACAAAAATTGTAACCTACCACTTGCAAGGAAAGGAAACTATGTGGTGGGATCAGCTTAAGAAAGTTAAACACTTTGATGAGAAGAAGGTCTCATGAAGGAAGTTTAAAGGATATTTCCAAGAGAAATATTTGTCTGAGCATTACTATGAGAGGAAGATGAAAGATTTCTTTAAACTCGAGTTGGGAAGCATGACAATGGATGAATATGAGAAGAGTTCTTTGAGTTTTTGAAGTATGCGGGCTTCATAAGGATGAAAAAGTCAAAATACAAAGGTTTGTGAGTGGGTTACCTTTCTTTTACAGTGACAAAATACACTATGATAACCCCATGACTTTAAAAGGGGCCATAAGGACAACACGACATATTTATGAGAAAATCATAGGGAGGCTAGTTTTCCAAAAGGATTGGAATGACAAGATGAAAAGAAAAAGGGATCAAAGGAAGAAAGGTTTTAAGCCACCCTTTTTTAAGAGAAACTCACAAGAAAATCATTAAGGATAGTCAACCCAAAATGAGCCTAGTATGGTAGATTCATTTGGGAAAATGCCAAGGCAACAACTTGTATAATGTTGGGGATGTGAGAGAAATTACTTGTATAGGAACTGCCCTTACAAAGGAGAAAGAATGAAGAATGTCAACAACATTTGGGAGGCTGAAATAGTTGAAGACATGGAAGGAAACATGCCAAGGATTTATGCAGCCTTGGAAAACAAGCAAGCAGAGTATCAATTCCCCATGATTGAAGTGGAAGGTAAGATTGATAACCAACCGATAGCATTTTTTATTGATTATGGAGCTAGCCATAGTTACATAAACTCTAACATTGTTGAAAATTTCCACTTACAAAGAAGTAAGTATGAGAAATATTGGTTAGTTTAGTTATCCATGGGGGCTAAGAAAAAATCAATGATTCGGTTAAAAATTTCCCAATAGACATGAATGGACTCAGCACAAAGGTAGAACTGAACGTCATACCATAGGGTTTATATTATTGTCTAATTTGCATGGATTGGTTGGAGAAACATCATGTTGTCTTATACTATTAAAACAAGAAAATCACTTCTCTTGATAAGGAAGGAAAACAAGGAAATATTCAAGGCATTAGGAGAGTTATAGCTATTAGAGAAATTTCAGCCATGCAGTTGAAAAAGAGTTTCAGGAGGGGATATAAAATTTCTGCAACCCATATGGAAGAGGCAGTGAGAGATAAAGTGGCAAGTATTGAAGACCATCGAGTCTTAAGGGATTTTGAAGAGTTTTTGTGGAAATCTTGGGATTTCCACCAAAGAGAGACATTGATTTCTCTATTGATTTGGTGCCAGGAGCTACCCCAGTTTCCAATACACCTTACAGAATGAGCACACAAGAATTGAAAGAGTTTTAGATGCAACTTGAAGATTTGGTAAAGAAGGGGTATATACGCCCGAGTGTCTCACCTTGGGGATCCCTAGTTCTTTTTGTGAAGAATAAAGATGGAACCTTAAGGATGTGTATTGATTTTAGACAATTACATAAGGTCACCATAAAGAACAAATATCCCTTGCCAAGGATTTATGATTTATTTGATCAACTAAAAGGTGAAAGAATCTTTTCTAAGATTGAATTAAGATCAGGTTATCATCAAGTGAAGATAAAGGAAGAATATATCAATAAGATAGCGTTCAGAACAATATATGGGAATTATGAATTTATGGTAGTAACATTTGGGCTATCAAATGCCCTAGTTGTTTTCATGTGTCTGATGAATAAAGTGTTCAAGGAATACTTGGACAAGTTTGTGATCATGTTCTTAGATGATATACTCATATACTCAAAGACATTTAAAGAGGAATGTGAACAACATTTAAGAATGGTGCTACAAGTTTTAAGAGGGCACAAGTTGTATGCCAAGATAAGTAATTGCATATTTTACAAAAACAAGATTCACTACTTGAGGCATATTATTCACAAGATGAGATAACAATTGATCTCAATAATATAGAGGCCATTAGAGGATGGCCAACACCAAGAAATTTTACAAAGGTTAGATCATTCATGTGTCTTTCTATTTATTACCTGTAAAACACTCGACTCCTTAATACTCTTTTAAGGGGTGGGGCATTATAAACTTATTTTTCCTTAATTAACTCATCTTGAATCATCTCTCAGAGATGATTCATTCTCTTCTACTTTCCTATAGATTTCTAACGACTACTACTGGGTTATAAACCGACCCTTGGTTTATATCTTATGGCTTCCCGAAGTTCTTCAGGATTCATTGGTTGAGGGACACGTGGCGCCCCTGTGGCTTCATCTCATTATTATCATTTCTTGGTTTCTACCTCATGTAGGGAAGGTCCATCCATCAACTAATCCAATGATTGGCTTAACCCTCATCTGACATGCAGGCTAGAGAGGAATTCAAAGTTCGGCACTTCGGCTTTTAACATCTCCTTGTTATCTATGCATGAAACCCCCTGAAGTTCTGAACTTCCGAAGTCTTGGAAGCTTGCCACGTGGTTCCTCCCTTCGGACCTTTTTGGTCTCTCTTCAATGCTACATCCCAAATCCCCCGGAGTCCCAAAGTCCCAGACTCCTGGGGTCCCAATCACTTCACCAACCACATTGGCTAGGTGGACATGTACCAAGAACTGACACGTAGGAGGGGTCAGGATGACACGTGTTACGTTCCAATGGGCCTATAGGGTATGTGGTACACACGAATCTTGGTGACACGTGGCACATCAATATGGGGTCCACGCCACCCTAGGTGATGTCACTACACCACATCACCTCAGACTAACAGCCTTCTAACGTTCCTCATATCTCATAGTCGAGATCCGACCACGTAGATTTATATATCTACGACTCTTGTTACCTTGGGGATTCGACATTTGGGAGTTTTGCGATGCAAAATCCTCTCTTCTCCAGAAGTGCCCGATATCCAAACTAAAGGGGCTAGCGCCATGCATCCCTGGTATATCGATGGCTGGGAAAGAACCCGAAGGATCCCTCAATCTATGGTTCTGGGTTGTTTGCAGCTCCGACCATCAGGGTTTTGGATCTCGATTTAGTTGGTATGATAGGTTGACCTAACCACCTAGGGAACCACCTAACACCAGTCAACTTTACGGGAAACTGAGTCTCACAATTACCTTCAACCAGTATAAATCTGATAAGGTCGGTCATGGTCCGAAGTCCAGGACTTCCAGAGCTCCGAAGCCAGGAGGACTTAACTTCCTTAGGATTAGCCTATGGTTCCTAGGTATTGATCATATGGGTCCTCTTGAACAGATATCGTCCACTCCTCTTCCAAACAAAGAGACCTACCCTTTCAAGGCTTGAACTTTGTTATCTTTCCTGAGCTTTATCATGAAATGGTTAAGGACTTGGGCCTGGAATCTCGGTCACACAACAAGGAATCTGAATGAGGTATCCTATTCATATTGACACGATATCTCCTATCTCGATCGACTTACAAGCTTATGTCCCAAGAAGCCTTAGGAACTAAGCTGGGGCATACAAACTATCATTCAGAAGAATAAGTTCACAAAGAGATGAGTGCATACACATATCATGACCATTCCACACAGAAACCATTTATATATATATATATATATATATATATATATATATATATATATATATCCATGCATTCATCCATTATTCCAGTTCAATACATAAAATAGGAAAATACTTATCATAACCAAAAGGCATGATGCGACTGCGGAAAGGGGTTCCCTTTTCCACCCAACCATAGGATCAGTCACTCCTAATGGATTTACCACTAGCCACCCCCGAGCTAGACCACAATGCTCTAATATATAATCTTTTCTTTCGGCTCAGCGACAGTAGGGTTGGAGGTTACTCTCCTCCTCCCACAGGATCTTGGCAACGGTTTTCACTATACCAAGCAAGGCGGACCTCCTAAGTACTTCCTCAATCACTCAATAGCCTTGTTTATCAGCTTGTATTGTGATCCTGCTAGCCATTTTCCTACGACCAGAACACGCTCATCCCTTAGTTATTCCTTGAACTCGAGAGCTTAGCCTTTCACCTCTGCACTCTTCGTAGGTCTTCCTCTGCCCACCACACCTTACTTTCTTTCCTTCCTCAATAAGATTGTGTGTGGCTCAAATTCCCAGTCTGTGGTTAGTTTTGAAAGCCTTACAGATGGGTGTTGTACCCCATCCCCTCATTAACTCTTAAGAAGGTCTTCCCACCTACCAACCTGACTGTAATTCATTTATGTGTTAGAGGATTGTTTTGGTCCTAAGCAATTAAATCGAGTAAGGTATTGGTTTGGTGGAGGTTAATGCAACCATTCCTGGTCGCCTTCACCATCGCTTTCATAGCATTCATGGTCTCTCTTAGCACCCCCCATTTCCCCCACTCATGCAACACTTATCCATTTTCTAGTAAATAAAAAAAATTACATTCGTTGACCTTTTATACAAAGGTCCATCAAATCAAACATTCACACATATTGAGTTTGCCATAGTCTCTTGGCCCATATAATTGTATTTACAAACAGGAGGAAACAGGGTTGTTACAATTCCCTCCCCCTTAAAGGAACATCATCCTTGTTTCTCTATCTGTCAATGTGCTTTGTATATACAAAAGTAAACAAAAATGGATATGCATGTCTCATTTCATCCTCCATTTCTCACGTAGCCTCATCTGGGCCATAGTGTTTCCACTGCACCTTGACATGTGTAATAGTTCGGTTCCGAAGTGGGGTTTCCTTCGTGTCTAGTATGCACTGAGGTTCTGGCAGGAATTCTCCCTCCAGCTCCACCTGGATAACAGACCAGTCAATTATAGTATTAGAATCATGTACATATTTCTTCAATAATGAAACATGGAAAACATTGTGTGCCTTTATTGTAGGAGGGAGTGCTAGCCTATAGGCTACATGTCCCACTCTATCTAAGACTTCAAAGGGTCCAAAATACCGAGGTGTCATCTTGGCACATGCTCCCATTCTTAGGGAACTCTTCATGGGCCTAACTTTGAGATATACATGGTCTCCTATCTTGAATTCTCTAGTAGATCTCTTTCTGTCGGCGTAACTCTTATGTCTATCTTGAGAAATATTCAGATTTTTCTTTATCTGGATCAGTTGTTGTTCCATTTTTTTCAACATGTCAGGTCCGGTTGTAATTATATCCACTGTACTACTCTAGTTGAATGGAATCTTGCACTATCTACCATAGAGTGCTTCAAAAGGGCTCATCTTCAGTGACTCTTGATAACCGTTGTTGTAGGAAAATTCTACCAATGGCAGGTAGTCTTCCCACTTTTTAGGTTGATGCATTACATGCATCCTTAACATGTCTTCTAATATATGGTTTACTCTTTATGTCTATCCATCAGTTTGAGGGTGATAGGTTGTGCTAAACAACAATTTAGTCTCAAAACCAGCCATCAAGGATTTCCAAAAGCTTGAAGTGAATTTTGTGTCTTTATCAGATACAATCTCCCTAGGCATGTCATGCAGTATGAATATCTTCTTCATGAAGATGTTTGGAATATATATTTCCTTGCAAGTTTATTTGACAGGAACGAAGTGAGAAGACTTGCTCAATTTGTCCACCACTACCATGATGACATCATTCTGCTTGGCCGATTTTGGTAATCCGGTGATGAAATCCATGGAGATGGTTTCCCATTTCCATTCTGGAATTGGTAGAGGTTGTAACAACCTGTTGGGTGCCGGTGTTCTGCCTTAACTTGTTGGCATTCTAGACACTTAGCTAGATAGTCAACTATGTCATTTTTCAATCCAGGCCAATAGAATTGTTTCCTAGTGGTCATGATCATTTTCTGATAACCTTGATGACCAGTATATGGTCTCTTGTACAATTTGTCAATTATGAACCTCTTCAAGTCATCACAACTTGGAATATACAATATGTTTCTGTAAGTTAGGAGGCCTTCATCGAGCATCTAATATCCTTCATACTTTATCCCTGTAGGCTCTTTCCTTAGGTATGAGGTCACGGTCTTGAAGAATGCATATGTTTCTTGTGCATTCCTGACTCTTTCCCTAAAATTTGTTTCACAGGTGCTTACCACTGCCAGGTGAATCGTTTTCAGACTTCTGCTAAGGGAATCAGCCACTTTATTTTCCTTTCCTTTGATGTATTTGATTTCAAAATCAAACTCACTAAGGAGATCCATCCACCTATCTTTCCTAGCATTGAGTTTTGGTTGATCAAACAGGTGCCTCAACCCACAATGGTCTTTCATAAGTACAAATATCCTACCCATGAGGTAATGCCTCCACATTTTTAAGGCCTGCACTATGGCAGCCAACTCTAGATCATGGGTCACATAATTGATTTCATGCTCATTCAATTTTATGGATTCGTAGCAAATTACACGCCCTTCTTGCATAAGCACTCCTCTGAGTCCTTCCTTCTAGGCATGTATGCACATGAGGAAGTCATTATCAGGGTTTGCAATCTTCAACATGGGTGCATGGGTCAGAAGGTATTTCAGTTCCTGAAATATTTCTTCACATTCTTATGTCCAAGCGAATTTAACCCCCTTTTTCTGAAGGGTAGTGATTGGACAACCAATCTTGGAAAATCCTTTCATAAAGCTTTTATAATATCCTGTTAAGCCCATAAATGATCTCATATCATATCCATCCTTTGGGGTAGGTCATTCCATAATAGATATGATCTTGTCAGGGTCTACTTCCACTCCTTATTTAGAAATAACATGGCCTAAGTAATGGACTTGCTTCTGGAAAAAGTCACACTTGCTAAACTTAGCGTAGAGTTGATGTTCTCTTAGTAGTTGAAGTACAATTCTAAGATGTTCTTCATGCTCCTCTCTGTTCTTGGAGTAGATTAGGATATCATCAATGAAAACCAATACAAATATGTCTAAGAATTTGTTGAGTACATTATTCATCAAGCACATAAAAGTGGT
The DNA here is from genome assembly GCA_000966675.3 of Picea glauca. Lineage (NCBI taxonomy): Eukaryota > Viridiplantae > Streptophyta > Pinopsida > Pinales > Pinaceae > Picea > Picea glauca. The sequence continues at coordinate 328,120 of JZKD02S1675123.1, read as the reverse complement.
GGGGGCATTGGTTAATCCAAATGGCACCACCACAAATTCGTAGTGACCATATCTAGTCCTGAAGGTTGTTTTGTGGATGTCTTCATCCTTGATTCGGACTTGATGGTATCCAGACCTTAAGTCAATCTTTGAGAAAATGGAAGCACCCCCTAATTGGTTGAACAAGTCATTGATTCTTGGTAAGGGGTACTTGTTCTTTATGATTGTCTTATTGAGTTGTCTATAGTCTATGCACAATCAGAGTGTGCCATATTTATTCTTCACAAACAAGACTGGTGCTCCCCATGGAGACAGACTGGGCCGGATGTAGCCTTTTTCCATCATTTCCTTTAGTTGTAGCTTGAGCTCAACTAGCTCGGGTGTACTCATCCTATAGGGTGTCCTAGACATTGTCACTATTCCTGGTGCAAGTTCTATCGAGAAGTCAGTGTCTCTTCTCAGAGGTAGAACTGCTACCTCTTCTGGAAACACGTCTATATACTCTCTTAATATGGGGTGGTATTCTAGGTTCGGTTTGTCATCCTCAACAGATTCCAACACCTGTATTTCATATAGAGGACATCCCCTTCTGCAATACTTTTTCATTTGAAGGGTTGATATTTGTCTCACTGAGATAGGATTCTAAATCCCTTGGAGGGTTATCTTTCTCCCTTCTTCATTTACACATTCTAATTTTTTATGGTAACAATCCAACTTAGTTTTATAAGCATCTAGCCAGTCCATACCAATAAACATGTCATAATATCCTAGGGGAAGTATGTTAAGGGTCGCTTGGGTGGGCAATCCATCCATGATGAATTGGCAAGCTGGTATGACCTCTGCTACTTTTCTTTTGGTTCAAGTGGCTATATGTACCAACCAAGGCTTAACATGTCTAAATAGTTGCAATTTACACTTATCAACAGTCTGAGGGGCCACATAACTCAAATTAGAACCAGGGTCAATTAAAATAGAAACTAGATGGTTGGAGATCATACCTTCCATCTCCACCACTGAAGCTTGATGGTCGGCTTGTTCATTATCCAAAGCTGCATAAATCTGTGGCATGCTCTTAGCCACATCATTGAATGTGGTAGCTTATTGGATATTGTAGAATCTACTATTATTATATTGTCTGTGTGGACAATCCCTCGGTAGATGTTCTTCTCCACAACCCCAACATTTCAAGGGTTCCTTCTTTGGGTTATCAGTCTTTCCTGGGGTTGCTCCAAAAGGTTTATTTCCACTCTAGGAGGGGAAATTTTGTTGATATACACCTCTAGTAGGAAGGATTATCCTAGATTCCTTCCTATAGTTCTTAAATATTGAGGATTTGAACCCCTTCTTATTGAATCTCGAACTACTCTTCTTCTTCCAGTCCTCGCGAAATTCTATCTGACTCCCGAGTTGTTCATAACAATACCTTGCCTTCTGAATAGTGTCTTCTAAGGTCTTTGGATTTTCAAACTCAATCTTGTTCTAGTAGGTCTAACGTAACCCACTAATAAATCATTGCACTTTTACCTTTTCATCCTTTATGTAGGATACATACCTCAGTAGATCAAGGAATTTATTGACATATTCCTCTATGATGAGTTATCCTAGCTTGAGTTCATAGAACTCCTTAGTCTTCCCATCAAAGTATTTCTCTTACAGATACTTCTTCTTGAAGTTTTTCTCAGACTGTTTCCATGATAAGTCCTCTTCATGGATTCCTTTCACATTCTTGAGGTCTTCCCACCAAATGGAAGCCTTTCCATTCAAGTTGAAGATGGTTATTCAAGCCTTCAAGTTTTCAGAGTAGTCATGGACTTTGAAGTACTTCTTTAAACCAAGAAGTCAAGCTTCAGACGCTTCCCCTTTCTCAATATCTCCATTGAAAGAGGGTGATTTTGATTTATTAAACTCTTCAGGGTCATGACTTTTGGAATTATTTCGCTTCTTTCCTTTCCTTTGAGAATGTGAGCTAGTTTTGCTACTAGAAGATTCCTTGGAGTTGCCAGTTTCCTTTCCAGAGGACTCTCCCGTTGAGTGTCCCATGCTTCCAGGTTGGGCCTTCCTCGAGGTACTCCTCCTACTGTGGCCACTTATGGGACCACATTTTTGTATCTCAGGTGGACTTTGACTTCTCTTCATATGTCGTCGGTCCACATGACTGGTTGCAGGTCCATGCTGCAGCTGCCTCTATATATCGGATAAGATCTGCAACAAGACTGCATTAATTTTCTTTTGTTTTTCTTGCTCCTTTATCAATCTCTCATTGTCGACCTTGCAACTCTGTAATTCGGCCATGAGGCTCCTTACAGTTTCAGCCATATCCGAAGGGGTTTCCACCTCCTTTCTTTCGTTAGATTCTTCGTCTCTATTGTGGGATCCATCCCCCACTTCATGGCGCATCACCATCCTTTATGCCTGTAGTTTCTTGTGATTCATTGATTGATTGAGAGCTGACAAAACACTTGTTGTTAGCTAACAATCTATTAGTTTATGAACAACACCTAGTTCATATTTCTTAAATACACACACACAGTAGAAAGTTTTCATTATTTTCTTCAATAAGAGTTTAACCAGACTCTTTAGGAAAGAGGTAAGGTAGGGTGTCACCCTTAAAGTTCTTTAAATATGGTTTTTATGCAACTCGTCCATGAGCCCAAGTAGGCCAAGTGTTGTAACCAGGCTCTGATACCAATTTGTAACATACCCGACTCCTTAATACTCTTTTAATGGGTGGGGCGCTATAAATTCATTTTTCCTTAGCTAACTCATCTTGAATTATCTCTCTGATATGATTCATTCTCTCCTACTTGCCTGCACTTTTCTAACGACTGCTACCAGGTTCTAAACCGACCCTTGGTTTATATCTTACGGCTTCCCGAAGTTCTTTTGGATTCATTGGTTGAAGGCCACATGGTGCCCCGTGGGTTCATCTCATTATTATCATTTTTTGGTTCCTACCTCCCGTAGGGAAGGTCCATCCATCAACCAATCTGACGACTGGATTAACCCTGGTCTGACACGCAAGCTAGCGGGGAATTCAGAGTTTGGCACTGAATGTCTCCTTGTTAT
>JZKD02S1675123.1:309446-320142 GCA_000966675.3 Picea glauca | reverse complement strand
TTGGGGCATATTATATTAGTAATGTTATTTTATTTATGTCGGCTTTAGGCCATTAGTTGTAATTATACTTCCTAGTCTCCTATATATGCCAAGGAGACATTTTCATTTTGAATCATATTGTAATTGTACATTTATGTGGGCATAAGGAGGTTGCCCCCTCGAAGAGGCTTATTATCTGAATTTATCTCTTTTTCAAGGCGTTGAGTACTTATTCTGAGGTTTTTCTATGCTATATTGATATTTGGTTCTTAACACCAAATCCCCCGGAGACTTGAAGTCCCAGACTCTCGGGGTCCCGGTCACTTCACTAACCACGTTGGCTAGGCAAACATGTACCAACAACTAACACATAGGAGGGGTCAGGGTGACACGTGTTACGTTCCAATGGGCCTATAGGGTATGTGATACACACAAATCTTGGTGACATGTGGCACGTCAAGTTGGGGTCCATGTCACCCGATGTCATTACACCATGTCACCCCGGACTGATAGCCTTCTAACATTCCTCAGATCTCACGGTCGAGATCCGTCCATGTCGACTTATAGATCTACAACTCTTGTTACCTCGGGGATTCGACGTTCGGGAGTTTTTCTATGCAAAATCCTCTCTTCTCCTAAAGTTCCCAATCTCTGAACTAAAGGCGCTAGCGCCACGCATCCCTGGTATATCGATGGTTGGGAAAGAACCTCAAGGATCCCTCAATCTACAGTTCTGGGTTCTTCACGGCTCCAGCCATTGGGGTTTTGGATCCCAGTTTAGTTGATAATATAGGTTCACCTAACCACCCGGGGAACCGCCTAATGTCAATCAACCTTATGGGAAACCGAGTCTCTCGGTTACCTTCAGCCAGTATAAGGTTGGTAAGGTCGGTCATGCTTCGAAGTCCCGAAATTTCTGAGCTTCGAACCCAGGAAGTCTTAGCTTCCTTAGGCTTAGCCTAAGGTTCCTAGGTATTTATCATATGGGTACTCCTGAACAGATCTCGTTCACTCGTCTTCCAAACAAAGAGACCTCCCCTTTCAAGGCTTGAACTTTGCTATCCTTCCTGAGCTTTATCAAGAAATGGTTAATGACTTGGGCTTGGAATCCCGGTCGCATGGAAAGGAGTCTGAACGAGGTATCCTATTCGGACGGGCAGGTTCAGATTGACACTATATCTCCTATCTCAGTCGTCTTACAAGATTATGTCCCAAGAAGCCTCAAGAACTAAGCTGGGGCATACAGACTATCAGTCAGAAGCATAAGTTCACAAAGAGATGAGTGCATACACATATCATGACCATTCCACACATAAACCATTTATAAATACACACACACACACACACATATATCCATGTATTCATCCATTATTCCAATTCAATACATAAAACAGGAAAATACTTATCAGAACCAGAAGGCGTGATGCGAATGTGGAAAGGGGTGCTTGTTTCCACCCAACCATAGGCTCAGTCAGTCCTAATAGATTTACCACTAGCCACCCCCGAGCTAGACCATGATGCTCTGAGATATAATCTTTTCTTCCAGATCAACGACAGTAGGGACAAAGGTTACTCTCTTGTTCCCGCATGATCTTGGCAACGGTTTTCACTATACCAAGCAAGGAGGACCGCTTGAGTACTTCCTCAGTCACTCAACAACCTCATTTATCAGCTTGTATCGTGACCCTACTAGCCATTTTCTTGTGACCAAAACACGCTCATCCCTTAGTTCCTCCTTAAACCCGAGAGCTTAGCCTCTCATCTCTACACTCTTTGCAGGTCTTCCTCTGTCCACCACACCTTCATTTATTTCCTTCCTCGGCAAGATTGTGTGTGGATTGAATTCCCAGTTCGTGGTCAGGTCTGAAATCCTTACAGATGGGTGCTCTGCCCCATCCCCTCATTAAATATTAAGGAGTTCTTCCCACCTACTAGCCTGATTGTAATTCATTTCTGGGTCAAAGGACTATTATGGTCCTGAGCAATTAAATCTAGTAAGGTACTGGTTTGGTGGAGGTTAATGCAACCATTCATGGTCCCCTTCACCATCTCTTTCATGGCATTTGTGGTCTCTCTTAGCACACCCCCTTTCTAACATTCATGCAACACTTATCAATTTTCTAGTAAATAACAAAATTTACATTCGTTGACCTTTTATACAAAGGTCCATCAAATCAAACATTCACACATATTGAGTTTTCCATAGTCTCTTGGCCCATATAATTATATTTAGAAACAGGGGGAAACATGGGTATTACATTACCAAAGAATCATAAAAGGATTCTTAAAGATTGCAAGCCCAATCACTTCCTTGCAAAATAAGGGAGTGAAATTTGAATGGACTTCCAAGTGTGAAGAGGGATTTCAACAACTAAAAGACATTTTGACAAGTGCTCCAACCTTAAATATTGCAGATTTGGATGAATACTTTGTTGTGTGAACAGATGCATGCAAGGAAGGGCTCGTTGGAGTCTTCACTAAAAAAGATCATGTGGTATGCTATGAGTTCCAAAAATTAAATGAGCATGAGAGGAATTATGCTACCCATGACTTTGAATTAGCATTCATTGTTCATGCACTAAAAATGTGGAGACATTTCCTCGTGGGGAGAAGATTTGAACTAAGGACAGATCATTATAGTCTGAAACATTTGTTTAGACAACCCACATTAAATCTTATACAAACTAGATGGTTGGAATTCCTTAGTGAATATAACTTTGAAATTAAACATATCAAAGACAAAGAAAATCAGGTGGTTGATGCACTCAACAAAAGAGCACATAAGATACATGTTGCAATCATCAAGTATTGGACAATTGGTTTGGGCAGTTGGTTTTTACTGATGTCAACCCTTAGAGATTGATTTCAACCTTTGGAGAGGTCAAGAGATGTTGGACAATTGATTGAAATTTGTATGATCGAGATTGATGGTGAGTTAGTTGGGTACATTTGATGTAGTCTACATATGGAACCTGAGTTTGTATGAGGAATAAATACATGTAGATCAATGTAATTGCAGGTAATATTATCATAGATGGATACTACACATCGTGTCATTTCTGGTTATATGTGGTACGCCACGTGGTTCCTCATGATTGAGGAGATATGAATTTGTGAAGTTGGAGGACCCTCATGAGTTATCCAGAAGCCCCCATAAGGTCAATAATAAGACAATTATTCTAGAAGCTACTAGAAATTCATCGAGAAGTTTACTAGTCAAAGTGGTTGCAAATAGGAGTTAATTATGGGAAATGTTGTTGAAATAAGAAAATAATTAAAAATAAATTAGTTGAAACAAGAAGTGGTGAGTTTACTAATTATGGTTAAAGTAGTTGTAACAAGAAAGTGGGTTAGCCCTAAAAGAGGGAAGTTGGGTAAAATAGTTAGAAGATGACCCTTAAAGGAAGGCACTTCGAGAGTATAAATAAGAGAGCAAGAGACTCCCATTAGCACCTATTGAGCACATTGAATATCTATCTTGTGAAAGGTTTATTGCAAGTACTCATTGATACATCTAAAGTTGCGCAATTCTGAGGTAGCAAAGGAAGAGTGACATCAAATTTTCGTTGTTGCAGAAGAGAACAGGAAAGTCGTGAAAAAATATGATTAGGGTCATCCCCGCGAGTCAAATAGTAAACTTCCCGCAAGGCATCCCCACGTAACACCTATAGCCTGTCATGCAAGGCCCCGCTAGACAACCCCTTTCATCATGCAAGGCAGTGTCAGATCTGAATATTGAAAGGTGGTTCAGGTTGCATAAGTTGAGGAGAGACTAGAGGAAAGTGTGATAGTGTTCAGGTACAACATAGTTCTCTAGAGGACCAAAAGGTATGTTATATGCTTGTATTGAAGTTGGTATTTTGGTGATTTCTTGGGATATGGACATGGGATATTGAGGATTTTCCCTTGAGGGACTATTGGTTGTATGGTATATGATTCATGAGGAAGATCTATAGAGGTACATTGTTGGTACTTTTGTTGTTTTTTGTTGGCACATATTATTGGGTATATTATCGAGTCATATCTTGTATCCCTTGGTACATGTTTGAGGGTTTTGGGTTAAGGTGTGTTGCTGAAGTTATTGGTATAGATTGAGGCTGCATAATAGTGAGGGTTTGATGCATAGTTGATGTGAGGGTTCATTATACATGGTTTATGGATGTTTGTATATGTATGGCACTTGATTAGAGAGACATAGTTGTACATGGTTTGAGTCATACTAAAGTGATCAATAGTTAATAATAAATAAATCCAACTTTGATTGATCACTCATAATCATTCATTCACTTCAATTTATTATCAACTTTTAGGTATTCAGTTGTAATTGCTTTTAACTTGTTTCTACATAAGCTTCTCTCTTTGATTCCGGTATCAGGGACTCTAACTATGGAGCTTTCCCTTTTAGTGATAACTTGGGAAATAAGGGGTGAGAGCTCTGAGTTCAGTTGCTTGTATAACTTAGTCCCTGCATCAAAGCTTTAAACCTGTTAAAGCATGCATGGGTTGATGCCGTCAAAAGATGTCGAGCTATGGGAGTATGAGATCTATGTGATTCATCAGAATCTGGACCAAGGGTCAAATTTTAGCTCAAAAATCAATGTTCTCGGAATTGCCTCAAAACGAACAAGAGCATAGCCCTCATCATCAAGAACCTAATGCAACTCGTTTCGTCTCAAACAGACTTCGAGAGCGAGAGATATCGCGATCTGTTCGAATCGCCAAATAGGAAAAAAAAATGAGTGTTGATTGTGCAGTCCGTACAGGCTGACGTGGCAGGGTCGTACGATGACATGGCAGAGGTGACGTGGCTTGACCGTACATGCTGATGTGGCATTTTATTATTGGCAGTTGTGGTCGAATCATTTGAGGACACGTGGCAATTTATTGGCAAGTGTTATGGTGCCACGTGGCCCAGTCATGGGCTGCCACGTGGCACCCCGTTATTGGCTATTGGTTTATAAATCAAAATTTTATGGGTTCGTGGGGGTCGAACCCCGGACCTCCCCTTTTGGCGCCACGCTTTGGTAGAGTGTGGGCTACCACTAGCCCACACGGTGGTTCTTAATAACCATATGCCTTTTAATTTATTTAAAGTCAAGTTATATGTTAAATGGCGGGCGGTTGGGCCGGGGCTTAGCCCCGACCCACGGTTTTATACGTTGAAATATATGACCAATACATTTGTTAAATGGTGCGAGGAGGTTTTGAAATATGACTCGTGGTTATATTATCCATTGCATGTAACCGTATATATATATCGCGCGGGATTTTTAAAACCATAACCAAAGCTCCGGTCGTATGGACGTCAATCATATGACCCTGTTGTATATGTGTTGGTTTAAAAGTTTTCAACGGTCCACATGCCTGGTTTCATGGCGCCTTCCCATGTGACTTGGGTTTTCATTGGTTTTTAAAAAACGGTCATACAAACCTATGCACCCGCCACTTGTCAAGCCCAGATTTAACCAAAGAACGGGTGCCTAACTTTGCACTGGGACGAGGCCACATGGCCCCCATGCGCCCAACACCTCCAGGATTCGAGGGCTTAGTTCCCTAACTGTTCGAAAAATTGGCACATTTTGTGGAGATGCAAGCGGGTGCTGGGTTTAGGCACGAAAAATGCCCAGAAGCCAGGTTACTCATACACAGGTGCATTTTGGCGAACCAGAGACAACAAGCTTGAAGGAAGAAAATGGCAAGAGGCCTATCTTCTTCATTTTTTGGCCAAATGAGGTGTCGTAAAAGCCCATCTAGGGGTTTTTGGACGTTCTGAATCCATTGGCACTATTTTCACAGCCATTTGAAGACTTCTTTTGCAGTTTTTTCACCATTGAAGTTTGAGGAAGCTCCAGGGAGCTTGAAGCCCTCATTGTTTGAGGTCATGCTTAGATGAGCCCTAGTCTATTTTCTGTGACTGAATAGTCATTTTTTGACTAATTGTTATGCTCTGAACACATTGGGATAGGTTTCAGATCCATTGGAGGACTTTTACATGTTTTTTTTCCACAGAGAAGCTCAGGGAAGCTTAAAGGCCACATGTAGAAGAGGTCATGACTAGATGAGACAAGATCCATTTTCAGAGTTCTATTAGTCATTTTTGGGGGTTTTATGTATTCTGAACCCAATGGTACAGTCTGTAAATCCATTGGAGTTGAGAATCAGCTTGTAAAAGAACATTTGACAAACTAATCCCAAAGAGCCTAGTCCATTGAAGGAGGCTCAAGGAGATGTAGCCCAGAAAGGGGTGAACTCCTTTATCATCTTATTATTGTTGTGAGTTTGATGGTTTATTTGTTGCAAGTGATGTTGCTGTGTATTTGTTAAAAGCACATATTTAACCTTTTAAAAGAACATTTCCTCACACATGAACATTGAAAAGAAGAAGCATAAACTAGACACATAATCTATCTTGCATATTTTAACACATTGAGCAAGGTCCTGTAAAGTTTATTTTATTGAAGTAGAGGGTGCTTGCATAGCATAACAAGTCAGCCTTCTATTTTCAGATCAGTTATCATATATGATTGGTTCATGAGATTAATGTGATAGGTCATTGGTACAGGTTATGATAGGTTGTTGGTATAGGTTGTGATAGGTTGTTGATGCACATGGTTGATGTGCATGGTTGGCACAAGATATGGTACAATATTGATACGTGGTATAGTTGATGCACTTGTTATGTTACATGTTTGATGGTATAGGTTATGGTAGAGGATTGATACTTGGTATAGTTGATGCACTTCTTATGGTACATGTTTGATGGTACAATATTGATACTTGGTATAGTTGATGCACTTGTTATGGTACACATTTGATGGTATAGGTTGTGGTACAGTTTTATGCATGGTACATGTTGGTACTTGGTTGAGACACATATCTTGTGATGGTATGTGGTGTTCTTGGTACATTCTTGGTAGAGGTATGTGGTGGTGATGTTGGGCATATGGTTTGAGATATGCCCTTGGTGATCTTGGTATGAGTTGCATGTAGATGAGAGTGGATCTGGTTTCATGGATGAGACAATGATTGGTTGGACAGGTTGATGTGGCAGTGACCATGACAGTGATTTTGGTATTGACAGTTGGTCTACACTTATATTTTAGGGCGACAGGATAGGGAAAGGAAAGGGGGTTGTAGTATCCTTCTGGTTGGTGTCAGAGAATTAGAGAGTTGGAGCTTCCTTCAGGTTGGAGCCTGAGAACTAGGTGGTTGTATCCACCTTTAGGTTGGAGCCAGAGAACCCAAGGGGTTGTAACATCCTTCTGGTTGGAGCTAGAGAATTCAAGGAGTTTTAACTTCCTTCAGGTTGGAGCCTGTAAATAAGGTGTTGTAGCCTCCTTCTAGTTGAAAATGGAGAATTGGGAAGTTGGTTCTTTCTATAAATGAATTCTTGATATATAAGAAAGCATTAAGTGGTTTTCTCCCATTTGGGTTTCCACATAAACACTGGTGTATCGTGTTCTTGATGTGATGTTGCTTATGATATATATATTGAATTTAATCATAGATGATACATTGATGATAACTATTGAACATTGTTGATAAAGTGAAAGAATATATATTGTGGTTAAAAGTGGTTTAAGTTCTTATATTGATTCACCCCCACCCCCCTCTCAGTATTACAACAATTGGTATGAGAGAAGATCCTTCAAGAAAACAATTTAACCATTGGAAGGAAGATCATGGAGAGAAACAGTTTATATAGAAATGAATACCACAGTTTGATGGTCAGAATGGTCTGCACTATGAGATGTGGAGCATCATAATGAAAACTTTTTTACATGAATGGGGATACGATGTTTTGGTACTCAGTTGTGTTGGACACACCAACCATACTGAGAGGGTGGGGTGAATTAGTGTATGGCTCTTTTTACACTTCTTTCAAAAATTTAGTTAGCAACCACTTCAAACATTTCATTCATTTGTACTTAGCTACTTGCATGTATTAACAACATTCATGAATAACAAAGAACATTAAACCATCACCATAATGAACATAAAGAACATCGGATATATGTGTAAACTTTTTGTATTATGTGTTATAAGTGATCCAGGTGGATATTGGTGGCCACCCACCTTTTCCAACTGGCTCAAAATAGTTTTCTGACAGTTTTGGTAATTTACTATTTTTAGCAGTTTTTAACTTTCGAGGCCATTTTGAGGGCCTAAATGAATTTTTTTCGGGATTGATGTTATCAATGATATCCTAAGGCTCTAATTGAGACCTCTAAATGAATATCCTCGACGATACCTTTCCAAAGAGCTGTCGTGCGCCTAAAACGAAGATCGTATGCAAAAGTTACGACCCCAGGAAGTTGATGTACTAACTTACCCAAACGAGGCCCACATGAATTTTGGCGCTTCATCTCCTAGGGTTAGGTTTTTGGATGTCTAGGGTTTTTGACATTCCCGTTTATTGTAAAAAGGCCTTCATAGCCTCATTTTAATCATCTTCTTGCGAATGCGAGTAGCTGTCACATCTCTTCTCAGAGATAAGATGCCACCATTCTAGCGAGTCTTTCACTCTATATTTTTACAGTCTCTATACATTTATTTCATTAATAGAAATCATGTATTACTGTATATCCGTGACTCTTACTATATTTCCGATATATCTCTGTTATATTTTTGTCTCTCTTGCAATATCTCTGAATATTTATGTGTTATATCTTCGCTCTCATTTCGTGCCGAAAATAATCCGGATCAATAAGAGACTACAATCTCAGAGTTTTATCAACATCAACTGAAAAGAGAAACAACTCCAATAGAGTACCAACTCTAAATACAAGACTCAACTTGCATATCTCAACACCAACTGAGATGTGAGGAATCCAATCCCCAAGTACAAGACCCAACTTGTAGACAAAAACCAATATGCCAACATGTACGTGACCTATTTATATTGCAGCCCACATGTGTATGTAACTTGCCTATACTACAACACACATATGTACGTGTCCTTCCCTCTGACAGCCTGCGTACACCTTCAAAAATATAGGGCATCCATTCTTCTGCACTTCTGAAACTTTCATGTCTCTATCACATCCACCAGTAACCTATCATTGCATCCAACCTGTCACTGCAACCAATATGTGTTGTCCCAACCAAAAAAAAATATACACCATCCAACAACCTATGCATGTTCCTCATGCATACACCGTCACACAACATAATCATCCCTCAACCATATCAGAACAAAACCACTCAACCAACTAGCCAACATCTACCATATCCAAACATTACAAAAGACATACAAAGAATGCTTCAAGCATTCACCATACCATGAGTAAATCTAAGCATCAAGACACCATATAAATATACTAGAAATTCTGTAGCAGATCTGAACCCATAGAATGATATCTTAGGAACTTGCTTAAAAGACTTCAGGAACCTGGCACTAACATCTACTCAAGATTTTCTTGGCCTTTTCAAATATACACGACTTGTGTTTGTTCATCAAGTGTATGTATGTGCCCTAGCCTTCTATAGCCCACGTATGTACGCGACTTGAACCACTGTATCCCACATACAGCTTTAGAAAAATAGGGTTTTTTGAACCTCCAAAACTTTCACTGTCAAACTTCCTTGCTACCTCAGACTTGTGGAACTTCTGATGCATCCATATGTTCCTGTAATGAACCTTTCACCAAAAATAGATCTTCAATATGCTCAAAAGATTCCTCTACATAAGAGACCCTTACTCTCTTATTTATATTATCCAAGTATCTTCCTATAGGGGTTATCTTCTAACCAACTTCCTTCTTTTAGGGCTAACCCACTTCTAACCACTTTGTCTACTTACAACCACTTTATCCACAAATAGTAAACTCTCCATTTCTAGTTGCAACTAATTTATTTTTAATTGTTTTATTGTTGCAACCACTTAACCCATGACTAACCACTTTGACTGATCAAATTCTTCTAGGATCTTCTAGAATAATTTGACTTCTTTGACCTTCTAGGGGTTTCTAGATAACTCATGAGGGTTCTCCAACTTCACCTGGCCATAACTCTCTAACCATGAGGAGTTATCTAACGTTCCACATATCACCGAAAACAACATGATGAACACTTTCCATCTAGAATAGTATCACTTACAAATTCATTGATCTTCATTACATTATCCCTCAAACAAACTTGGGTTCCCTAACCACACATCTAGGATGACTCAACCACTTAACCATTTGGACTTCACAAAGCATCTTCCCATGAGGGATTTCACCATAAGGGGACCACTTTGGAGTTCATCCATTTGGTACTTCCCATCAATCATGACATGACATCAATGATACAACACTATGACACCACATGACATCAACTCTTTGACATCAATTACATCAATGAAAACATAATACATAATTCATCAGTCAATACATCAATGATATAAGCACATCATTATGAAAATACTTGACATCAACCCTTTGACATCACATCCTTTGAAATCAATGACAACATAGTACAACAGGTTGTTACAAAATACACTGATTCAAAGAAGCCAAAGACTTCAACTAAGAAAGAATCGAAAATGAACAATAAAATAACAATGGATTTTATCTTGGAAGGATTACCTGATTAAGAAAATAACAAAGTGGGAAAATGTTCATCGGCTAAAGAACTCTGGGATAAGTTTCATAATATCTATTCTTCTCCCATCACAGAGTCAGATATTTCTAAAGAAGATGCACATACAAAACAAGAGGTAAGATGCTCACCATGT
>JZKD02S1675123.1:194420-244166 GCA_000966675.3 Picea glauca | reverse complement strand
TGTCGGGTGGTGAGAGGAGCGAGAGTAGTGAGTGGATGAGTGGAGGCGACGTGGAGGTGACACAGTGATCTAATGTCATTCAAGCATGTGATTGCGGGAGCTGTTGAGGGTGGTTTGGATTCAGACCGCTTTTGGGCCCGCAATCTACCACAAGCTTCCACATACCCTTCCAAAAATACCATGATTCCAATTGCGGGACCGCTTAGGAAAATTAACGCTCGAGCAGTTTGCGTCCCCACAATGAACTATAGACGTTGATATGATTACGATCCGAGATCTGGGTGACATTTATCTGCTGCGAGGATCGACGGTTCTCCTTGACTTGGGATCAATGGTCCAGATTCACTTCGGACTTTCGGGCTTTGGGTTTTGAATGTGAAACATGAAACATCTCCTAGAGGAAAATCTCTGAAGTGAATGATCTGTCGCCATGTGCCATGATGGATGAACGGTCCATATTCTCTTCAAAAATCCGGGCTTCGGGAGTTTCAAATGTGAAGCGTGAAGATCTCCCGGAGGAAAACTCTCGAAGTGGACGCTCGACTTCCAAGTGTCTCCGTTGATGTATGGTCTTGATTTGTTTCAGGTTTTTGACACTTTGGGCTTCAGGAGTTTCAAATGTTTGTTCTTGGAAAACTCCCAAAGTGAAAATTGCCGAAGTGAATGATCTGTTGTCGCGTGTCATGATTGATGAACGATCTAGATTTGATTCGGGACTTCGGGATTTAAACTCTTCAGCACTTCGACTCTTTAGCTCTCTGGGACTTCAACGCGTGCCCTGATAGATGAACGACCTAGATTCTCTTCGGGTCTCTGGGAGTTCGAGCTTCGAGAGTTCGAGCTTCGGGTCTTCGAGAATTCGTGGATTTGACGTGTGCCAATATCCCGAAGGAAAATCGTCGAAGTGATTAGCCAGTGCTTATCACTAATTAACCCGAGCTTAAGTCGTGTTAAATACTTCAGGGGTTTGGGACTTCTGATGACTCTTGGTGTTAAACTCTGCACAATTTTTCACCCCCGCATGGACGACAATCGTTGATATGATTTGCTTGGTGGATCTTTACCGTTGAAAATTTCCCTGTTCATTTCGATAATCCTGGCCCAAAAATGACCATTTTGAATGGCTGCGTTTGTCCACGGGTGTTTCCGATGTATATTAAAAGGCTTGGTCAACCTGTGGTGAGTTGGATCAATGGAAAATATGATGACAAGTAATTCGAACCAAATCCAACATATATTTCATCCTTTCAAGAAAAACAGAACATAAACGTGCAAAGACTCAAATCAGGAAGAAACGCATAAGAACCAAGTCACTAAGTAATGGGAAAATGACTTAACCAACAAGAAGAGGAAAATTTGATGAAGGTATAGGGAAAAAGAAAAGAGAGGCATGGGATGCAGACCTAGGTTACAACAGGGCACACTCTTTCCAAGGCCCTACTAATCAGTGCACATTGGATCGGAGTCCAACTGAATTGTATGCGATGAAGTCTATTCCACTATACCTCTGAAAGGGGCACTACTTCAATACGGGGCCTTGACATCATGTCACATATCAATGTTTTTTTTTTTGGTTTGCATGATGTAAAATATGACACAATTGGGGGTTTAATCATATGCATTGTGTTAATGTTCTCATCACACTAAGTTGCTTTTGGCATCATTAATGTCCACACCGAAGTGGATATGTGTCATGCTATCATGGAATTTGCATCTCACACATCTTTATAATGTCACATTTGTGTCGCTAGATTGCACACTATGTCCTTTGTTGTGTTGTTATTTTAATGCACAACATTAGCATCATGGGTATGAGACCCCCTTGTTTGTGGGACAAGGGACCCCCTTCGTGCAACGATTTGACTGCTAAAGTATACAAAGGTGTACATGCCCTACCCCCTCTAGATTTGAACCTACGACCTCCAAGGAGGAAACACATGTTCTTAATATATATTCAATCATTAATAATTATAATTAATATTAAGAATATGTGTCCGTGAATTATTATTTTTAAACTTATTAAATATTAATGAGATTAATTGTTAATTATTATTATATTATTATGGAATTTCAATTCAAATTAGAAAATTGTTGGTGTAAAAAGATTGGTCCATTTTTTGTTGGTTTTTTGCTCGTTTTAGTGTTTTTCAGTTCATTTTAATTTAATATTAGTTAATATATTAGGGTTGTAATATAATACGAGTTAACACATTATGGTTTTGGATGCTACATAATATCTAAATATTGTATGTAAATGGTCAAGTTAATATAATGAATAAGATAGAGGTGCAATTCTAGGTTATGTTTGTTTTCATTGTTAAGGGTTTATAGGGTAAAGTTTTGTCTATTGTGTGTGTGATGTCGTCGTTATTTTTGTTTTTTCTTAAGAATTTGTATGCATTGCTTCACTTGCATAGGTTTAAAACTTACAAAAATAGCCATGTATTTTTTTTTCGTCAATAGCAAGTTGTATATTGCCACCCCAAGGAAATGTCAACTTTATATACAACATTTGATGAAAAAATATCGACAAATATAGCAACATGAATACAATCAATTATAATTTGATTTAACTATCGTTAGCTCCCTTCTCATCCTCCAAGCCCTATTCATCCTCCAAACCCTCTTCATCCTCCCTCTATAAGAACATGATAAAAGAACACAAGTTCAATAAAATAAAATTGTAACATTTATATAACATAAGTGATTAGGCTATCAAACTCATTCTCTAGCTTCCTCAATGAGGATGATAATCATGCCCTAATAAAGGAAGTTGGGAAAGAAGAACTGTATCCAACTTTGTTGAGTTTTCAAAATGACAAAATTCCTAGTCCTGATGGACTACAAGTGGAATTTTTCTCGGGTTGTTATGAATTTATAGAGGAAGTGATCCAGATTTAGGAGTGGAACGAATTGATTAACAGACTGAATACAATAAAAACAGAGATATGAAGAACAACACAGATATCCAGTGAACAATATCTTCTATTGAATAAATGAAATAGGCTGAAACTGTAAAACTGTAGAACTGAAACACTTGCTCGAATGGTGGTAGCTATCTCCGAGAAGAGATGTGGCTGCTTCACACATTCGTCTGAGCATAATGGTTACAATGAGTCTCCAGAGGCCTTTTTGATATTACTAATGAATGTCAAAACCCTAGACATCCAAAAACCTAACCCTAGGAGGTGAAACGCCAAAAGTTATGTGGGCCCCTATGGGTAAGTTGGTACCTCAACTTTCCGAGGTCATAACTTTTGCATATGACCTCCGTTTTAGGTGTGTCATAGCCCATTAGAAAGGTCTTTTAGAGAAATACACAATATACCATCAAAATTTGATTCCGTTTATAGTTTGACTGTGGCGAGCCAAAAAAACACTGTTAAGGGCTCCAAAACGACCCTGGAAGTACAACAAGATGTACTGACATGAAAACATACAAAATAAGCTAGTTGTATTAGGTGGGATGTTACACATTATTTTCTTCACCCCTATGACTATTAATGATGTACACCTATCCTTTGTCTTTAGAAGGATCAATGGCCTAAATCCCTGAAGAAGAATGAAGACACATTTTCCCAGAGAGATGAAAATTATCTTTTCCTTTGTCAAAACTTTATAAAAATGGATCGTCACACCTTGTTCAATGTTAAGGGTGCGACGATTTAGGATCGTCGCAGGTTGCACCACAGTGGCCTGCAACATCGTCGCACTTTGCTCAGTATTAAGGGTGCAACGATCTTGTTTACGAAGAAAAAGAGCATCTTCTCGACGTTTCTAGAATGGAAGCTTCGAGGGTGAGGTGGCCTTCGATTGGTTTGGATCTGAGTCGCATCCATGTTCTAGTGGGATCATCCTAACCTCCTCACCCTATCCTTTTAAGCTTATAAAAGGAGAAGAGTTCTCATTGGGAAAGCTAGTTGGCTAGGGCTTGGCTAGTTAGAGTTTTTGGAATGGTTAGTTCTTGAGTTTTGTAGCTTGGAGTTTTTGGAGCTTCAATGTTGACTTTGAGTTTCA
Organism: Picea glauca; assembly: GCA_000966675.3. NCBI lineage: Eukaryota > Viridiplantae > Streptophyta > Pinopsida > Pinales > Pinaceae > Picea > Picea glauca. Next base: position 240,149 of record JZKD02S1675123.1, on the reverse strand, counting down.
CTCTGCCATGTTGAGATTGTGAGTGACTTTCAAATCTATAGTCTCAGAATCCATGGAGCAGAAGTGTGTGGGAAGCAAGAAACTGTTGGAAGGGACCTTACAACATAAAGGCATCGATTGTATTCTCCTTTTCATATCTTTAATACAATGATATATTTCTTTCCCATAAAATTGGTCTTATTTTATTGTATGACTCCTTGATCACATACATAGGTTTTGTTGGGTATACATCGTTGCTTTCACTTAGTTGGATTATGTATTTTTTGGTGTTCGTCGCACCTGCCTTTAGACACAATGTGACATCGTCGCACTGTACTATTCTCTCACCTGCGACGATCCAGGATCGTCGCACTGTGTTACATTGTAGCCTGCGATGATTGTGGAAAATTTTATTTTTTGATGGTTTTCCTTGCCCAGATCTTAGATATGGTTTTGGGGTGAATTGTCGGGTCTGATTACAGTCTTCGTGATAGTATTTGAATCTTCTTTTAGCCTTCTTTGCTTTGTTTTAGCTTGTGTGCTTTTGAAAGGTTTGATCTCTTGCTTTGAGTGTCTTTCAATTACAAAGCATTGTTTTTTCTTTAGAATTGTTTAGTGAAAGAACTTTTCTTTTCTGAATAGTTCGTTTAAATTTCTTTTTTTTTTAGATTGAGGGCATCTTTGTATTTGAAGTAGCAAAATTGCATGTTTTTTGGCATTTTTGGTCCTGAATTATTAAAAAAATTTCCCCCTCATAGTCGGGGGTGGTGGCAAGAATCGTGTATTGGTGTACAATCTCTTTAGATCATTTCTTGAAGATCTTGATATTGACGAGTTTAATAAATATTTGAGACATTGTGTATCTGGGAATGATAAACGTTTTCTCCTTATCATAATATAGCTTTCATCGAAGTGAAATATTTGCATTCTCATTTCTTTGCATTGTTTAGAGTCGGTCAAAACATCATTTAGTCCACGCCGTTTTCCTTTTGAGTAAACAACAACCGTAAAATAAAGCGCTTATAAAAATTGATTAGACATTTTTATATTTTCTGGTAGCAAACCTACATTAGTTTAGGGTGTAGGGCTTTGGAATACATGTGAAATATAACTTTCCAAAGCTATAAACAAACATAGAATCTTGTTCCAGAGAGCGGTAAATCCACTTATTACATTTTGTCCTAGGAATCCCTTCTCACACAAGGGTCAATCATGAGGTCGCATTGAGACTAACAAAGTGACTAACCCTGCTTTGTTGGTCTTGGTGTAGTGGTTACGCGTATTATTGGAGGTCACTTGAGAAAAAAACCCTGTGCGGGTCTTCTCAAGTTGATTTCGGGCTCAATTACCTTGCCCTTGCGCGTGTATCAGACTGTCGACTGTTTCCCCATGCATCATTGTTGTAGTTGGTAACCTTAGTGGCCTTTATCTTTAGGGTAATACACAAGGTGCCAATGAAGGGGAAGTCTTCGTTGTACCCGGAATCGACGTTGTTCAAACTTAATCGGGCTCCTTGGAGGGTAAATCCACATTTATTATGTGGAATCTTGCACCAAGGCGTAAGTTCATTAAACAGGTCGTCAACATAAATTTTCCATTTGCTCTATCTCAGCCCCTTGTTACATTGTTCCTGCGTCGTTGGATTTCATCACCAACTAGTGTGTTCATTGTGAGAAGGTTTTGTTTTCTTGCTTGCTTACTAGATTTTTAGCATGTGCTGTTTGTTTTCCCTTATAGGCCTTAAGTTGGATCTATATTTATGGCATCAGTTCCCGGAACGACCAATGAAGCAACCCTTGCTCCAAGGGAGCCTTTTGTTTTTCCTTCTTACAGAAATGTTTGTCCTCCTTACATCGCTACTTTGAGCCTTCCAAATCTCACAATTGGATTACCGGTATTGTTTTTTTGCACTCAGGTAATCCCCAATGCAGCAAGTGCTTCGGTTGTAAGCACTTCCCCCCAAGAACATCAACCTCATGTTGATCCTTCGCCTTTTTCACTAGTAAGATCTTGTTAAGTACCTATATCAGATCTGCAAATATAATTTAATAATACCAAGAATAAACCATAAACCATTCACCATAACAATGGACACAAGAAATATCCAAAACCCTTGAGGTAGGGTAACACCATATATTAATCCTTATGGAAGGATAAAACTCCTCAAACAATCCTTGCTTGTACAATCATAATATTCTTCACTATGTTTCATTACATTACCTACACTTCTTTATATAACGCTCTTCTTATTTCCCAGGAACCTTCTAGAGAGCCTTCTCACATTTATTACATCCAATTACTATAGTGGGTCTTTATTAATATAGTGGACCTAGTCCACCTTACATTGAATGACCACATTCCTATATATTAAATGACTTCCACTAATAATACATAACTATATTCTCATTAGGTACCTCCCTAGGTACCCCATATTACCTCCCTAGGTATACTACATTCCATCCCCTTTCACATGTTTCGTCCTCAAAATATGAGAAGAAACCATACAATATGACCGGCTAAACAATGTAGCCAACTGGTACAAAGTACGACCATCCATCCATCCCAATGGAAGTCAAACATGATGTCTATCTGCTATCTTTCCACCCTTATCTTTCTCTGCATCATGTCGGGGTTGCCATGGGATTTTTTCTGTAGTTTGAGCTCTTTCCGTAGTGCCGGTAGTCCTCCATGCACCTCTTGATCTGTTTCCTATCTGGTGTATAAATGTGTTGATGCACATGCCCTTGCCTTGATGACTTTTGTGTCTCTATATGATGTGGATGGCGATATACAACAACTGTAGGAATTTGTTCTTTTTTCTTCAAATCTGCAACACTTTGTGTCTTTGAGTCAATGATCTCCTTAGCTTCCTGATTATGTCCTTCTTGTAGTTTTTTTTCATCTCCTTCTATAGACTTTGCCTCTGATTCAACTTCAGACTGAGCAATAACTTCTTTGCTATCTTCCATGGGTCCATATTTCTTACTAAGAGACACATCCTATAATGTGTTTTTCTTTTTCTTGTACCATAACTTTAAAAACTTCTTTTGCACATTAATATTAATGGTACCCACTGATTCTATCCAAGGATATCCCAAAACAATATCCACTTCATCCATATCTATAGCATAAAAATCTGAATGCAACACATATTTATCCATGGTAATCTTCAAATCTTTAAAAATTTGAACATTTTTACCCTCAACCTTTGTGCTTTGAATATTCTTTATTGGAACTTTCATTCTATTAACCAACTGAACATTGATAAAATTATGCATGCAACCAGGGTTAATAGAAACAATGATATTTTCTTATGAATACAACCATGAACTTGTAATATAGATTTTTCACATGAAAATAAACTCGTGGTTCTCTATTTATCCTTATTTTATTCATGAGACCACTTGTCTAACAATATTTTTTCAAATTCTCAATTGGAGAGTGTTATCATCTCCTTATAATCAACCGATTTCCACCAAATGGCAGTATCACCTTACAATTTGAGATCTACCCAATGGGACCAATTTTCTTTCCATGCTGACTTTCTTTATTTAATGAATGATTCAATACTAGGGCTATCACATTTCCCTGTAAAATACATCTTGCTATGAAAAACCCCAAAACATAGAACAATAAAATACAACAGAAAATCACAGTTTTTTCCGGAAAAACCCTGAAAAACTGCTGAATTTAAAATGCTCATAACTTTACTTCCCGAACTCTGTTTTGGCTGTTTTTTTTTTTGAAATTGGGTATTTTTCTGAGAGGAACTCAGATCCACAACTTGTTTCTGCAATTTTTTCACATAAATATACTGAAAATTTATGGAATGTCGCGGCCCTCTTTTTCTTCTCCGAAAAAAAATCTGCAAAAATAAAAAATATTTGCCTACAATGTCTTCCAAGAAAAGTGATATGATACCACTTGTTAAGTACCTATACCAGATATGAAAATATAATTCAATAATACCAAGAATAAACCATAAACCATTCACTATAAAAATGAACACAAGAAATATCCAAAGCCCTTGAGGTAGGGTAACACCATATATTAATCCTTATGGAAGGATAAAACTTCTCAAGCAATCCTTTCTTGTACAATCACAATATTTTTCACTATGTTTCATTACATTGCCTACACTTTTTTATATAGCTCTTCCTATCTCCTAGGAACCTTCTAGAGAGCCTTCTCACATTTATTACATCCAACTACCATAGTGGGCCTTTATTAATATAGTGGACCTAGTCCACCTTACATTGAATGACCACATTCCCATATATTAAATGACTTCCACTAATAACACATAACTATATTCCCATTGTGTACCTCCCTAGGTATACTGCAGATCTTCTTCGCCTTCTTCACTTGCAAGGTCTTCTTCCATTTCATTTTCCTTGTCAAGTGAAAGCTCTGAATCTAGTAACCTGGTGGATAAGAAGAAGAAGAAAAATAAGCAAGGGTCCAAACTTCCAACCACTACCAAACATGTTGGAAAACAACCAGTTACTGATAATCGTGCTGGGAGTGTTGATGGTGCCAAGGTCACCCAAACAACCCGTAATCCTAAGTACCCTTGTAGGCTTTGTAAGGGTATCCATCTTCTTAAGAATTTTCCTGGTCTATCCAAGGTTATAGAAGCATGGTCTACATGCCCTCGCCAACCCATGTTGTCACTCTCTGAACAACATGCTGATGACCTCCCGCCAACTAGTAAGGATACCGTTGGGAAGAAGAAAAGTAGATTCAAGTTCCCGTGTATGTTATGCGGAGGGAGTCATCGAACTCACCTTTGCCCTCGTATGGACGAAGCCTCGAAATTAATGGAAGACATGACTGTTTCCCAGCCTCAACTTTTGGCTGCTTACTGCAACCTTACTATCAACCCACCTGTAGTTGATGGCATGATCAATCTGGTCTCTCCATCGGTCAGTCCGATTGATCAGGTAGTCAATCTAGTCACGTCCTTAGTTGGACCAGTTGACAAAGTGGTTGATTCGATCCCATCCTTGGTCGATCCCACTCTCTCGTTAGAGAGTGAAACCCAAGCAGTCCATCCATTTCCATCCTTTGACTCCATTCTCTCCTTAGAGAATGCAACTCAAGTGGTCGATCTGATCTCTTCTTCGGTCGATCCTACTCTCCCGTTAGACAATAAACCCAATATTGCCCACGTTTTTCTCGTTGATACATAATCTACTGTGCTAGGGGGAGTTCCTCCTTCTCTTGCGAAACCCCCTCCAAGTCATGAAGCTATCCTTTTTATTGGGGTGTGCTAACTGGACCTTGTCTTCCCTCTCATATTCCTTTCAAGATTATAGTACAGGTTTGTGGTCGGGATGTTCCTCAGATGCTGATAGAGGAAGATGCATCCGTTAGTATTTTGTCCTCTATTTCTTGGCAAGCTTTGGGTTGTCCTCAGCTTCTATCGATTACACAGAATCTGTTAGCTTTTAACAGAAGAATTAGTCACCCTTTAGGGGTCCTTCCTTAGTTTACCGTAACTTTGGGAGGTAAAACTGTCTTTATTGATGTCATGGTAGTCCAAGACCCCTTGGATTTCGATTTACTCCTTGGGCGAGATTATGTCTATGCCATGAAAGCTATCGTGTCCACTCTTTTTTGTGTGATATCTTTCCCTCACGATGGAAGAATTGTGACTATTGATCAACTTTCGTTTGTTGGCCCTGACTTGACCATCAACTCAATGACCTCCCTAAACGATTCGTATATGCAGACAGTATCGCCCCCGCCACAGGTCAATTATGTGGCAGTGTCTTCCATGCCTTCAACTATTGATGAAGATGAGCCTCTCACTGTAAACTCAATCTCTTATGACTTGGATCTAGTAGTTGACATGGTGATCTCTTCGATATGGATTTTAGAACCTGATCTCCTTACCCTCGTCGTGGCCCTCGACATGTGTTCCTTCCAGAGTGTGTTTCTTCCATCAAGTGAATATCTCTTGGAATCCATGACCGAGTTTTGTCCCTTGACATGGTCTCCTTCCAGAGCATTGTCCTCTTGGAAGCCATGATCAAGAAGAGGAGTTTGAGCATGGTTTTCTGATTTCAAGCTCGTTAAAAATGAAACTAGTTGTGAGGATAGTTTTGCATCTCTATGGAAACCTCGTTAAAAAATGAAACAAAGGTCACGAGGATACTTTTTTCATCTCTTTGGCAACCTCGTTAAAAAATGAAACAAAGGTTACGAGCATAGTTCTTCTCCCATGTCAAGCTCGTTAAAAAATAAAACAACCCGTCTTGAGCATGGTTTTCTGATTTCAAGCTCGTTAAAAAATAAAACCGTGGGGATAGTTTTGCATCTTCGTGGTAACCTCGTTAAAAAATGAAACAGAGGTCACGAGGATAGTTTTTGCGTCTCTGTGGAAACCTCGTTAAAAAATGAAATAGAGGTCTAGGGATTGAATCTGGATTCTCGAGCATAGTTCCTATTCCTGTGTCAAGCTTATTAAAAAATGAAATAGATTCCCCCCCCCCCCGCTCTATTTGATTCAAGTCCTTCGTCTAATATTTGAAGCTTCATTTCATTCTCTTTTGTACTTGGACGAAACAAAGCTTGGGGGGAATTTGCTTGCTTTTTAAGCTGGGGACAAAGTACCAACCATCCTTGGATAATGCGTTGGAAAGTCGCAAGCATAGTTTTCTCTGGTTCAAGCTTGTGTAAAAATGAAACCACCTACCTCAAGCATAGTTTCCTCTGTTTCAAGCTTGTGTAAAAATGAAAACCAGGTCCAAGCATAGTTTTGTTTAGTTTTTAAGCTTGTGTAAAAATAAAATCTATCCCAAGCATAGTTTTGTTTTGTTTTAAGCTTGCGTAAAAATGAAAACAATCATGAGCTTAGTCTTTGTTCTTTCTCGTGCTTGTAAATACATGAGAATGTAATTGAGTAAACTTTTATTAGTTTTTTGGATTTGTAAAGGTTATACGAAAAGAAAACTCCATGGAGTTCCCTTTAAGCTCTTTTCAGACTCTCTAAACATGAAAATATTGTTGAGCGATCTTGTTCTTTTCATGCTCGTTAAAGTATTTGAAGAAAACATCTGTTGAGTGGTAGTTTATCTCTTTTTCGGTCTCATCAAACTACTTTACGAAAAATGACATTCTGGAGTTTCCTTTAAGTGTTTTTCAGACTCTCTAAATATGAAAAACCACTGAGTTTACTTTCTTTTGACTCGTAAAACAAACATCGAAAGGCCCATATGGGACCGAACTACTCATTCCTAGGGTTCGTTAAACATACTCCGACGAACTCATCCAAAGGATGAGCTTACAGTTCAAGCATATGTTATCATCTTTAAGCTTGTGTAAAAATAAAGAGGTACTCGTCAGAAATGGTGGGGGAAAAATTGGGAAATAAATATATCTAAACATGTATTCTATGGAAGAGTCGCTTTTGAACATGACACCCTTTCACTCGCTTTATGTCTAGGTTGGAAAATCCACTTGTCTCTTGATCATACTCCTTTATAAGATTATAAATTGGTTTGTGATCCCTATTGTTGAGTCAGTGTTTTCAAGACAGTTTTCATGTCGTCAATATGTTCAAAGAAAAGTTCAACCCGAAAAACCTTCTATTGCATCGACAATTTCTGCAGTCCTTAAGCCTTCTATTGCGTCAACCATCCATGAGTTAGTCCTGAATCACTTGTTACTCTGATCTACTTCAAATCGTGTTACTTGTTTCATGTCATTGATGGGGGATACATTAAGGCCCTCCCGTGCCGAGTCTTTTCTTGTCGACTTCAGCTCATTATCCATGAATTAGACTTAGAAACTAATTGGTACCTTGGAACATGCATGCCTCAATGGCAGGTTTCCTCGCTTTTGACAATGGGTTTTAATTATTGACCCCTGATCGGGAGATTTCGCCGAGTGTTAGACTTAAACTCACAAATTTGCACCCGTTGGATTGTACTAATGTACCTTGAGAGTCATTGACATTAATGGTGATTTCCCTCACACTTGTTAACGATATTCATTAATGACCGGTAATCAAGTGGTTTCTACCATGTTCAACTTCAACACATGTATTCGCATGGTTATATTTGTACTATAGAGTGATGGAGATGAAGACCCTGGATCTTTTCTGACAGATTCATGTTGAGTTGAAGTATATTCAGATTGTACTGTTGCATAGATCCACAATGTATGTCTCATGGCTATGATCAAATTTGAGTCTTTAACACATAGATCCACAGTGTATTTTTTGTGGCTATGTTAAGATTTGAGTCACAATGGCATGGATCCATAGTGTATGTTTGGTGTCCATGACCTGTCTTACTTGAAATGGATCTTTGCATGTCGACATTTATTCTTTGAGTGATTTGTATTTCTGAGTATGGGAATTTCTACCTCAGTGATGATATATTATTGTACTGTATTTCCTTGTTTGTTGGCAGGTTTCCGATCGACGTGTTCCTTGTTTCCTACACACACTCGACAAAGTAGTATTCAACTATCACGATGTTTTAACTTCATACTTTGGGGGTCTTACTGTTACAGATTATTTTCGTCACCGCTAATACCGTTAATGATGTACACCTATCCTTTGTCTTTAGAAGGATCAATGGCCTGAATCCCTGAAGAAGAATGAATACACATTTTTCCAGAAAGATGAAAATGATCTTTTCCTTTGTCAAAACCTTATAAAAAGGGATCGTCGCACCTTGCTTAATGTTAAGGGTATGACGATTTAGGATTGTCACAAGTTGCACCACAATGGCCTGCGGCGTCGTCGCACTTTGCTCAGTGTTAAGGGTGCGACGATCTTGTTTACGAAGAAAAAGATCATCTTCTCGACGTTTCTAGAATGGAAGCTTCGAGGGTGAGGTGGCTTCCGATCGGTTTGGATCTGAGTCGCATCCTTGTTCTAGTGGGATCATCCCAACCTCCTCACCCTATCCTTTTCATCTTATAAAAGGAGAATAGTTCTCATTGGGAAAGATAGTTGGCTAGGGCTTGGCTAGTTAGAGTTTTTGGAATGGCTAGTTCTTGAGTTTTGTAGCTTGGAGTTTTTGGAGCATGCATGTTGGCTTTGAGTTTCACTTTTCCAAGTTGAGATTGTGAGTGAATTTCAAATCTATAGTCTCAAAATCCGTGGAGTAGAAGTGTGTGGGAAGCAAGGAATTGTTGGAAGGAACCTTACAACATCAAGGCATCGGTTGTATTCCCCTTTTCATGTCTTTAATACAGTGATATATTTCTTTCCCATAAAATTGGTCTTATTTTATTGTATGACTCCTTGATCACATACATAGGTTTTGTTGAGTATACATCGTTTCTTTCACTTTGTTGGCTTATGTTTTTTTAAAGGTTCAACATCCCATAAGACTTATAACGGAGAGAGGATGACACTAGCGAGGACAAACAACATTTAAAAGGTATGTCATTTATCTGTTGTTAGTTAGTATGTTTGATAGTTAAAACTTAGGGAAAATTTTATATTCTGTCTTGTTTTGTTCTAGTTTCGGGGTGAAACTAGGGAGATCAATTTGTGTCAGCACTTGCAAATTTGACCGGTAACATGGGAGGCCACCAGTATCCACGTGGAAGATGTGTAGGGCTTCATACAGCCCCAAAAGTGTAGAACCCATCATTACAAGGAAGTACAGAAGAATGTGCTGAACTAAGATTTCAAGATGATCCAGTTGGAATAGGTGGGTGGCCACCAATATCCACCTGGATTAGTCCTCCCCCATTAGGAAGTAATGGTCTCCATTGCATTGAGTTCTCCCATCAGGTGAGGAAACTTCTGCTGAATTTGGCCCCGGGTGAGCCACTTTCCATGGTGTAGGAGTTTCCCTACCTTGACAACCCGATAAAGATGGATCCTCAGCTGGTGAGTGCCCTTGACCCTTGTGTCCACTATCTTATCAGTGGATGCTTGTTCCATGTAGTTAGGGTTGAGATCTGTCGGTGTCAGTTGTTCTGCGATCTCTAAGGTGTCCAATAATGGTGGAAAATATGGCCGAAGGAGGTCCACATTGAACAGTGGTTGAAAGCCAAGGAAGGGTGGAGTGTTGAGCTCAAAAGCATTTCTACCCACAACCTTGGTGATAGTGTAAGGCCCATAACGAAGTGGGTGGAGCTTCCGATGGGGCCCTGTGAGACGATCCTTCTACAAATGTAACCAGACTTTGACTCCAACCTGAAACTGGTGCGGTACCCTGTGTTGATCATGGTCCTGCTTGTACTTAGCATTGGACTTCTGCAAAATCTCATGGACCTGTTGGCGGATGTGCTTAATTCGCTCAATGAATTTGGTGATTTTTTTTCGGTTTCAGATTGAACATGGGAAGAGTCTATCTGTGTGAGGGCAAGAGGTAGTGAAACATCAATGGGACCCAAGGGTTGGAATCCTAGCCCCACTTGAAATGGGCTATGACTGATGGAGCTATGGAGAGCTTTGTTGTAATTGTGCTGAACATAGGGGAGACTCTCATCCCATGTACATGGATGCTTAGAGTTGTACATGCGCAGGATGTGCACAATCATCCGATTGACGACCTCTGTTTGGTCGTTTGTTTGAGGGTGGAAAGCAGTAGATTTAGTGAGCTTGTTGTCCAACAATGACCAAAGACTCGACCAAAATGTGCTGAGGAACTTGCTGTCCCGATTAGTGATGATGGTCTGTGGTATCCCAAAATGGACCCACACTCGTTTGAAGAAGAGCTTGGTAGTATATGTTGCTGTGATACTCTTCTTTCAGGCTGCGAGGATGGCCATCTTCGAAAACCGATCAACGACCACAAATACACAATCATTTCCTTTCTTGGTGGACAGAAGGCCAGACATGTAATCCATTGAGATGGATTGCTAACGCTTCTCGGGAGTAGGAAGAGGGGTATATAATCCTTGCTTCTTGATGGCTAGCTTGGAAATGGCACATGCAGTGCAAGATCTTATGTACTTGCTGATGTCCTATCGAATTTTTGGGCAATAAAAAAGTTTCTGAAGAATGACCAAAGTTCTCTCCATGCCAAAATGTCCTGCCATCTGACTGTAGTGGGATTCCCAAATCAACTTTGCACGCTCACTTGTAGGAACACAGATATGGCCTAGATGGCATAATATTCCGTCCTGAATGTGAAAATCGGTGACAATCGCGCCTGTACCCAAGAGTTGATAGGTGGTGGTGAAGTCCGGATCTTGTTGATAAAGTTGGGGTCACTTAGATGCCTCATGTCCACAGGAATGGAACATAGTGGTGAGTGCAGCCACAGGAGGTCGACTGAGGCAGTCAACGACACGATTCTAGATCCCTGTCTTATACTTGATGTTGATATGGAACTGCTGCATGTAGGTGGACCACTTTTGATGGCGGTTGTTTTGCAATTTCCCCTGTGTCTGTATGAACTACAGAGGCTTGTGATCAATGTGGATGATCGTCTCCTTTCCCATAATGTAATGTTTCCATTGACAACATGCTTGTACAATGGAATACATTTCCTTGTCATAGGTGGGGTATTTTCAGACAATATCTAAGAGTGTTTCACTATGGTATGCCACCGGATGACCGTGTTGAGTGAGAACCGCCTCTGCAACATAGTCATATGCATCAATCTCAATCTTGAACTGTTGTTGCAGATCGGAAAAGGAGAGTATTGGAGCTGAGCACAAGCGATGCTTCGGATCATCGAATGCTTGTTGTTGTTCCTTCCCCCACACGAACTTTTCCTTGTCATCGCCTTCGATCACCTGGCTGAGGGCCCATGCAATATGGGAGAATCCCAACACGAATTGTCAGTAGAAGTTGGCCCGTCCTAAGAAGCTCCGAAGCTCGGTTAGTGTGGTCGGGGCTGGCCAATCATGGATGACTTGGATCTTAACTGGATTAACATGTACCCCATGCTCATCAACAATGTAGCCCAAGTATTGGACCCTGTTCATTCCAAATGAGCATTTCCAAGTTGGCATATAGCTTGTGCTTCCATAGAGTGCTCAAAACCTGCTGAATATGCTGCATGTGCTCCTCCCAAGTTCTGCTGAAAATGAGGATGTCATCCAAATATACCACCACAATAGAGTTGGTACAGGGTCTCAATACATTATCCATCAACCTCATGAAAGTGGTTGGTTCATTTGTTAAGCCAAAGGGCACGACCAACCATTCGAAGAGACCTTTAGATTTGAAGGTTGTCTTCCATACATCAGTTGGTTCGATGGGAACTTGGTGGTAGCTAGACTTTAGGTCAATATTTCTGAATAACTTTGCCCCCTTGAGTTGGTCAAGAAGGTCATCAATCCTAAGAATTGGGTACTGGTTCCTGACTGTGATTTTGTTTAAGGATCTATAATCAATGTAGATTCACCAAGTCTCGTCCTTCTTCTGCACTAGTACAATTGGGCTTCCGCAAGGGGAGGAGCTAGTTCTGATGTGCCCTTTTTGAAGAAGCTCTGGGATCTGACCACTGATTTCGTCATTTTTCAGCAGCGAGCGACGATAGACTAGTCCATTAGGCAGTAGTGCACCGGGGGTCAGATCAATTGGATGCTTGACTTGGCAGCGCTTTGGTACTCTGGTGGGTGAGGGGAAGATGTATCTGTATTCTTCCACGATCCCGTCCACTTGCTTCTGATGCAAAGAGAGGCTCTGTGTAGAGGCCACAGATGTGGTGATAACCTTTTGCTTACTGTGAGCACGAATAAAAAAGAAGACGAACTTCCCAGTATGTGAAATGATCTTACTGCATTTTTTAGCAGAGATTAAAGAGATAACGGCAGGCGGTGCTACCTCTGGTATCCTATACAATTGTCTACCCAAATTAATAATAACACTACGGGGTCTAGACTCATACACAACATGACGCTTCCACAAATATGGTTGTCCTAAAAGAACATCACAAACTTCAAAGGGAGCAATATCACACAATACCTTATCTTTGAAAGGCTTGATGCCATAGGATAGGCGACACTATTGGCTGACACAAAGATCTTTTCCTTGGCAAAGCCAGCCGATGGTGTAGGGATACAGGTGCCGTGTCATCGACAAGTCCAGCCGCTTGACGACCTCTGCTGAAATCAGGTTCTTCTGAATACCTCTATCGACAACGAAATGAAGCAGAGCCCCCTTTACCCACATCTGTGAGTGAAAGAGGCGTTCCCCTTCCTCTGGTTCTTCTAGTTCGCTTGGCCAGAATTTGGTGGTAGCGACAGTGGCACTGGGTTCAACATCGATAATTTGCTTCCGTCCTTCAGGATTTGATTCATAATCAGAGTCAACCTTTGACTCATAAGCCTTCAGCTCGACCACGAGTGACTGCGTGGAGTGACATTCTTCAGTGTTGTGCTAAGGGATTTTATGGTACTCACACCATTTTCCTGTGTCCTTCATCTTCTCATTTCCCTTCTTATGTTGCGGCTTGGACTCGTTGTCCTAAAAGTGGCCATCTTTGCTCTGTCCCTTGTTGTGTGGGTTGGGGTCGCCTTTGCCCTGCTTTGGCTGTGAGGAGTTTGCAGATCCAAACTTTCGCCTCTTTTGCTTAAATTTTTGCTCTATCTTGACAACATATCTATAAGCCTTACTCAATGAGGTGATGTCCAGAAACTCCATTTCTATTTTAATGTATCTATGTAAGCAACCATAGTATTTGAGCACCAGATGCCACTCAGAGTCTTTGATACCTAATTTGGTGTGCAGGGTATGGAAACTATTGGTGAAATATGGTACTGTCTGGTCCCTTTCTTGAGGCAAGGTGGTCCATTTGGTATACTGGTCCTCGTAGCTTCCAAAAGGGTAGTATCGTTCTTTAATGGCATCCCGGAAGGAATTCCATGTAGGGGCAACCACAAATAATTCATATTTCTCTATGGCCCTTTTCTCAGAGTAAGTGTCCCACTAGTCCTTAACATGGGGGATGGCCTTGAGGAGTGAAAAAATAATCTTTTCTCTATCGGAAAGATTGTGGACCGAAAAATACCCTTCGATCAGATTCAACCATTTATCTACAACATCTGCATCTATCAGTCCTTCAAATAATGGAATATCAAAATTTACCTGTAGCTTGAAGTGGGTTGCATGGCCACTTGATGAAGATGCTTCTCTTGTGGGTAGCCGTCGAAGGATCTGCACAAAGTTGTCTATCATTTCATTTATTTATCTTGCAAGGGATTCCTTGAGAAACATTTTAAAATGATCTCCTACTCCATCATATTTCTTTTCGTCTCCCATGGGTTGTTGTCGGTCTCAGTGCGACCGATCTTGCAATGACTCAATTGGTTCGAGTCCCAACTTCTTGTACCCAAATCTTGTCAGGGACATGCACGAAGAAAAATAAATGAAGAGCAGACCGCTCTGATACCTCTGATCCAGATTGAGGAGCAGAACAAACTGATTAACAGACTGAATACGATAAACACAAAGATATGAAGAAAAACATAGATATCCAATGAACAATATCTTCCATTGAATAAATGAAATAGGATGAAACTGTAAAACTGCAGAACTGAAACACTTGCTCGAATGGTGGTCGCTATCTCCGAGAAGAGATGTGGCTGCTACGCGCATCTGTCTGAGAAGAATGATTACAATGAAGCTCCAAAGGCCTTTTTGATATTACTTATGAATACCAAAACCCTAGACATCCAAAAACCCAACCCTAGGATGTGAAACGCCAAAAGTTATGTGGGCTTCTATGGATAAGTTGGTACCTCAACTTCTCGGGGTTATAACTTTTACATACGACCTCCATTTTAGGCACGTGATAGCCCGTTGGAAAGGTTTTTTAGAGAAATACACATTAAGCTGTCAAACTCTGACTCTGTTTATAGTTTGATTGTGGCGAGCCAAAAAAACACTGTTAAGGGCCCCAAAACGGTCCTGGAAGTACAACAAGATGTGTTGACATGAAAACATACAAAATAACTAGTGGGATTAGGTGGGAGGCCACCAGTATCCACCTGGAAGATGTGTAGGGCTTCAGACAACCCCAGAAGTGTAGAACCCACAATCACAAGGAAGTACAAAAGAACGTGCTGAACTAAAACTGTCAAGAGGAGCTAGCTGGAATAGGTGGGTGGCCACCAATATCCACCTGGATCAAGAAGATTTATGAAGAGTGGTGGAGACCACAAGAACTCAAGGAAAAATGTTGGGAGATTTCAATACAACCTTCCTAACACCGATTCCTGAAGAAGATAACCCCACAACCATTGAGAAATTTAGACCCATCTCTTTATGCAATTGCATATATAAAATTATCTCAAAGGTCATTACCAGAAGATTGAAAAGTGTTCTCTCAAATTAAATCTCAAGAGAACAATTTGGAATCTTAGATGGAAGACAAATTCATGAGGCAGTTGGGATAGCAAAAAAATGCATTTATACAATAAATGTCAGAGATCAGAGAACGATGGTGATGAAAGTGGACCTATCCAAAGCCTATGGAAGGGTAAGTTGAAGTTTACATTATATTTATTCTCATATATTTAGGCTTTTGTCACAAGTTCATTATTTGGATAATGAGTTGCATTTCCTCAATATATTTGCTATTTTATTAAATGGAGCAGCAACCCCTTTATTTAGATCAAGGAGGGGCCTTAGATATGGACGTCCCCTATGCCTCGTCCTCATTATTTTAATAGCTAAAGGCTTATGTAGGCTACTTAAAGAAGCAAAAAGAAATGGTAGCATAAAGAGGGTTCCCATTGGAGTTTCATGCACTGTAATACATCCACTGTTTGTATACGATATATTGATTTTTTGTGACAGTACCAGAAGGGTCATTGAAAAATTCAAGGGAATCATGGATTTATTTTGTAAAGAAATTAAAATGGTTATTATTATGGAAAAATGTCTGATGACCTTATGGGGGAATATATGAGTAGGAAAATAAATTTACTACTCAACTATTTCCCTTTAAGGTGACTGATCTTTAACATGGTATGAAACATTTGGGCTTCTATTTGAAGCCAAACCAATATGAAAAATGTTATTGGTAGTGGATGATAGAAAAAGTGGAGATAGATGGTGGTCTAGGGGAGGTCATCTGGTTTTGGTAAAAACAATTTTGGAAGTAAGTCCAGTTTATTGGATATCGCTTGCTTGGGTCCCAAAAGGTGTTATGGAAACAATTAGAAAACTTTTCTACAATCTTATATGGTCTAGAAAACAAAAAATAAAATTTTGGTGCTAGCCTCATGGAAAAATATGACATTACCAAAAGCCTTTGGAGGATAGGGCCTCAAAAATTCGTTTCTCTTTTCAAAGGCTCTTGCTACAAAAAACTTGTGGAGGTTAATGCAATGAAAATTTTTGTGGGCCCAATTAGTAAGAGATAAGTATATAACTACTAATACAACAAAGGACTGGATTAGAAATACTAATAAATGATAAAATACTGCCTCAGTGATATGAAAAGTTATTATCTATGCTTTCCATCTAGTTGTCCACTAGTTGATTTGGAAAATTGGAAAAGGGGATAAATTATGAATCAGTCTTGATCCCGGGGGATAGATCAAAGGTAAGCACA
This sequence comes from Picea glauca, assembly GCA_000966675.3. Lineage (NCBI taxonomy): Eukaryota > Viridiplantae > Streptophyta > Pinopsida > Pinales > Pinaceae > Picea > Picea glauca. The sequence continues at coordinate 223,680 of JZKD02S1675123.1, read as the reverse complement.
AAATTCCACTCCAAATGATTTAGGAATTAAGGAACAATGATTACTTCAATCTCTGATATGTTGCAAATTGGGAAAGGTCCACTATTTGGCACCAACAATGGTTAAATTGGGAAGCAAGTGGATTGGGGGAAGAGTATGCAGAGGAATGGAAAAGATACATATACCTCCTAGTAGAAAAAAATCTTATACTCAAGGAAGAAGAGGACCAATTGATCATGTCTTTGAATCCTAATGGAGAATATGTTCCTAGATTAGGCTACAATGCACTAGTGGAAGAAGGAAGAGAAAAATAGCAGATTCGGTGGTGGAAAATTATATGGAAATTAAAATGCCCAACAAAAAACAAGATCTTTATGTGTTTGAGTTTATTTAGCAAGATGCCCACATGGAATATTCTCTAGAAGAGAAATTTTATAGGTTCAAGATGGTGTTTTCAATGTCATCAAGTAGAAGAAACTATTGTTCACTTCATGCTAGAATTTCCATACTCCAAGGACGCATGGAAATAGGTGGAAAGTTTAACAGGGATTGGGAAATTCTGGTAAGGAAGAAGTAGTAGTAGAAAGGAGACTTCAAAGATCAGAGCACTACCTTTCAACACAGGCTAGGAAGTATGGATTTATAGAAATATAAAGTTATTTGAAGAAAAATAGACACTTCCTCTGAAATGTATTGTACATGCCATAAATATTTTAAATGCCTATCCATAGGTTTAGGAAAAAACTATCCCTATAAATATTATGTCTATCTTCAAATCACAATATTTATTTTAAAGGTGGAATTGGTCAAGAAATATTTTTTATGAAATGATGACCTTAAAGCTAGTTCTGAAACTAGCACAAGAGCTTGGTGTAACCTAATTACAAATCTTTGGAGACTCAATGTTGGTTATCAAATGGATGCACAAAGAAATTGGCCTCAGGTATTTTTCATTACAACCCTTGTATGATGAAGTTCATAATCTACTTACATCTTTCTCATATATGCCTCTATCCCATATTTACATGGATATGAAAAGTGTTGTAGACGGGCTCTCAAAAGTTGGAGTTTGGATGGATTGAGGAACTTGGACTATTTAAATAATCCAGAATGGACACACTACCAAATATAATCATGAACCATGGACACAAACTTCAATGTTTTCAGTTTTTTATCTTAGATTTTGTATAATGATGAATCTTCACAATTTACTGGATGAATGATTAATCATACTACTTTGAATCATTTTTGTTTTTTAAGGCTACATATGTAACTGAATGGAAACAAACTTCATTTTTTTTGTGATGATGGATCAATCATAGGAATGTCAATAACACTTATGAATGGCATCAACATCTAAGTAAGTATTTTTTTTTATATTAATAAAAATACAATGTTTTTTCCCATGGAAAGGAAAAGATGTAATAAAATGTATATAAGTTATAAAATATCAACACCTTCTTCTTCATTAGCAATGATCTCATCATCATGAGTATGAAATAACATAATAATTCAATTCATTAAAATTTTTTAATGATTTAAAAATTTAAAATTAATACATAATTAACAATTAATAATTACCGGGGAGATGGGCTCATAATCTTCCATCATTTTTAAAAACCATTCTTGATGAAATACTTCATTTCATTATTATTAGGCTCATGACTAAACTCATTTAACTATATGCGATAAGAGAAATCATAATTAATAATAACACATATTAAGCTAGTATAAAATCCCCTAGCTAACTACTACCGTCTAAAGATACTTATTATAAATGAGATTATATTGACACACTTACAAAGTGACCTATAATCGGAAACTCCCTTAATTGTTCAATATAATGCATACCTTTCTTTTGATGTCAATTCATGCTTGTAGATATGATAAAATAAGTTTACAAATGAAAACAAAAGTAAGTCAATGGTATTAATTAAAAGAATACATTAGAGAAATAATGAAATAATACAATGTGGGAGTTTGAAGCCAACTCCTAAAGGTAGCATATAAAAAATCTTAACTAAACGCTAAAAGTTTAACTAACTAATCAAGAAAATATTGTATTATTCTATATATATTGAATATATATATTGAATATTTAGAAGTAAAAAATCAATAATAAATAAGTTATAAAGATATTTTAATATAAATTAAATTAATTATTTATCACTTTTGTGATGTTTTTTTTTTAATAATGTTTAAGGGTCAAGTCTTTATGCTAACTTTTCAATGAAGATATTGTCTTCCATTTTGAATTCATTGAACATGTTTTTCAAAACATTTTTATTAATATTTATTATTTTTTTAATTTAGTAAGTTTATGAATTAGTTTCCTAAATTTGTTTAAAACCATATAAAATAAGAACAACTATAAAAAAAAATTTCAATGAAGAAACAAAAATGAATACAATGAAGAAACATAATGAAATAAAAAATACAAAAAACTAAAAATGAGAGTGAATAAAAATAATAATTCAAATGCATTTTATATGACACGCCATCTCCTTCTCCTCACAATGCCCACCATTCTCTTAAAAATCCGTTTTTCACTAAATTATGTGTTTGAGAACCTTTCACGAAGATAAGACAATGCAATTTGCTTACTTTCATTATTTATCTCATTCCAATGTTTGTGGTATAATTTTCACCACTTCCTATGGATAGCACCAAATATTTCATGAAGAAAAAAATGTCATTTCCATATTTTAAAGCCTCTCTTATAATATATTATATATTTTCAATTATTGAATTGCATGGTTTGTGGATATATCTTCTTGGTTTGCCATTTCTTCTACACTTTGTGCTAAAACATTAATATGCACATTATACAATGATATCATGAAAAATGTATATTGAATTCAATTAATACTATAGTAAACAATTAAAATTCAACGGAAAATATAAAATGAATTATACTTTTAACATGTATATAGCAACTTTGAATGAGGTTTGTTGAAGTTGATTTAATCGATAATTAAATCTCCCTTACAAACAATCTCTTGTAATGTTATCCAGAAACTTTCTAATTTTATTCATAAAACTTTTTTGCAATAGAAAAAGAATAGAATTTTTAATTATTAAAATTATAAATGTAACTATTCATGAATTAAACACACTACTATATTTAAAGTCAAAATCCTATGTTTATGAAAAAATCAATTTGAACATCGAAAATCAATGAAAATTCAAGAAATTGGTCATACTTTTTATCTTTTTTTCCCGCAATAAATGTTTCTTAATCAACGTTAGTTCTTTTTCATTGACTAATAGATGTGCCAGCATTGAATAACCAATGTGAAATATACATATTGTATTTTGACAAAGTCAAAATACAATATTGGGGAGAAACTCCGATTAACAATGTTTAAGGTAATAGATTTTTTGAGAAGTATTTTATAATTTCGATGTTTTTAATAGAGTTGATGATAAGAAGAAAACATATGACAAAAGGATAACTATGATTTTTTAGGATACTAATATTTTCCCCAGTGGTGACATACACGCAATCACATATGATTTGAGAAACTAGGGCTATTTGGAAGATAAACACAATATATAATTAAATATTTCAAAGTGGTTTTATTAAAAGTTAGGTGGTACATATTGTTGCTACAAGGTGATGAAAGCACTATTATTGATCATAACAATTTATTTACCTATGATTAATACATAGTCCTATGTCCTTCCAAATCAATGTGAGAAGATTTTTTATTCATAGGTTCTAGGTAGAGCAGGTTGGTCATTTGTCATTAGATTTGATTTAAGAGGAAGTTTATAAAGTATGTGCTCGAAAATAATGATTACATAAAATGAAGAATATGCAAGAGAACATGAAGATATGTGAGACACAGAGGTCCACGAAGTTGACCATAGAATCATTGGATCACATCCTATGCATCATGTTGATGATGACGATAACTTAGTGCTAGACATCCCAAATGTGGTTATGTACAACCCTTTTGACAATGTTTCTTAAAGGTTGGATACAAATTCTAATCTTAATGAGTAAAATATTTAATTGGAAGAAGTTCAAGATTGATCTAAGATGGACATGGAATAAATTTTATTTAATAAGGTGAGTTAGTTCAAAATCAATACTTTTATTATTTAGGAACTCAAAAGGGTATGATTCCATTATAATTTTGTTATGATATGATGATTTTCTCTGCATACCTCATTTGGAAGTAGGGGTATTGGACTTACTACTTTGAACAATTATTGTCAAAATATCATGAAGTATATTGAAGTCACCTACACAACAACTCTTGAATTTGACAATTTATTATTAATTCTCTGACAATGAAGTCTTGTGAAACATCTCATTTGTAAGAACAAATCAATGCAAGTTAATCATGATATGTTCAATTAGGCAACTTGGAGGAATTCTATGATGTCCCTAAAATAACTCAAAATAAAATTATAAAATTTATGGTCATAAGTTCCTTCTTGATTCAAATCTTAATGGTGAATAGCTTCTCACGCTTTATGCGACTCAATAGATGGATAATTGACATTAGGGAAATTTCTTATGTCACAAAGCTAGGTATTGATCTTTATTTTTCTCCTTTTCTTATTGGATTAGACTTGAACATTTATCTAGATGTAGTTACCAACAATATTTCTTTAAATGACCTCTACACTTTCAATAATTGCGTAAATGAACATTCATTCTTCTTCTTAGTGTGGAACTCTATGCATCCTTTGGGCATGTGGAATTAGTCTTCTATTATTTTGGTTGTTAAATGGATTATTTGGTGTGTCATAGATTTCAATGGTCTTCTTTTCTTCACTAGAATAAATTCCAAGAATATTATTTGTATTTGTATTTGTCTAACTATTTTTACCTTTTGCCAACTTTGTCTTTGTTGGCACCCAAATTTTTGGGTAAAGATTGCGCGCACGCACAAACAAAAGTTGTGCACACATTTCAGTGTTCGCACACACTCTAGTAGCTGCACACTGGGTGACATGAAGTGCACTCACTAATTCAAGTTTTGCCAATGCGAACTAGTTCAAGTTTTGTCAATGTGCGCTAGTTCGAGTTTTTCCAATGCATGTCAGTCTGAGTTTTGTGATGCGCACCATAAATTAGGAAGACACCTCATGCACGTCAGAATCAAGAAAATAATATTCAAGAAATATTCCCAAATGATTACTTCAGGCAGCACGAAAGATCATGGAGCAGTGAGGAGATGAGTTGGCAAGGTAGTTAAGAATGCCATGACTCCAAAGAGGCTACATTGATTGCATTAGGGTGACATAAGTGTGTGGGATTGGTAGTCGAAGGAGCGAGTGGGGAAGAACTGAAAGTGATAGAGCACTAGAGAAAAGAAGAATATAAAAGAGAGCAACGACAATAGAAAAATAGTTACTCAGTTGGTGATTCTGTTAGCTAGTTGGTTGCTCAGGTGTTGGCTATTTTTTGTAATGTATCTAGTTGTGAGTTTGGGTCTGTAATATTTACAGAGTCTGAAAGAAAGTGCATGAATCTATGTAATGTAATGTTGGGGGAATGTATAAGAGCGTAGAATGTTGTTGTTGTCAATTGATGAGTTTCTTAATGTATGTATGTCTGTGACTGGTTGAATGACTATAATAAAACCTGCAGTTATTCTTGTTCTATGATGGGTTGATCATGTGTCAAAGGAATATATGTATGATTGTTACATGTTAGTTTGTAAGTTTGGTGCAGTGGAATGTATGAATGCCAACCCGAATGGATGCTTGTGTAAGTAATCCTTCACCACCGACACAAGACCATATGGTCTTTGTGATTCTCATGGCATCTTGGGTGATATATTATTCAGTCTTTGGCTGAGGATTGATATATCGATGCCTTGGGGTTTTTGTTGGTCAACACTGGATGAACCCTAGGTATTCAACCCCCCAACATTAAGAAGGTTTTGTATTGAATGATGAAGGAAGAGAATGAGATGGAATCCATCTTGGGAGAAAATTCAATATTGGTTGACTATGAAGGAAGATGAGTTTTCTCGATGGGAAACTTAAGGTATGAATTCCAATGTGGAGTGATGGAAGAATAGAACCATTGGTATGGGATTCGATCACGATTGATAGACTGAATACATTGGATAACAAGTGGACTCGAGCCATTGATTTATGGTTTTCTCGGGTGAAGGAAGGCTATATAATTGAGTTTCTTGTCCAATACATAATTTCTTTCAGTGAGGATGAAAGGAAGTTTGTTGAAGGTCCTTAGAAAAGGTTGCTAGAAGAGATATCACTCTAGATAAATATGTTGTTCATGGAGAAAGGGATGATGCACATGGATCCCAACAGGATGGATGAGTAGACTCCCCTAGCGCTATGGGGGGATGAAAAGATGGGGGAAAAGTGAGAGAGGAGATGGCTCTGCTGAGAAGGATCCACAAGTTGTTGAAACGAGGTGAGGAATATGATGGACCCAAAAGAGTAGAGGAGAGAGATATATAAAATATATGCAAGAAGAGTTGATTGAAGGAGAAGAGTGGACCAAAGAAGCAAAAGGAAGATAGCAAGGGGTGTTCAATGAGGGGTCAACCCAGAATGAAGAGGAAGAGGACTACACCAGGAGAAAGTGCAGGAGAGTGTGTTGTGCTAGAGAGGAGCATAGGTTAAGATAGGCCAACAAAGAGGTGTGACATTGAGAGTAGGGTATCTAGTGGAGATACCAGTAGTAGTGGTAGTAGTGGCCAAGAAGACGAAGTCCGAACCCCTTGGATATTGTGAAGTTCCACAACCTCAGAGGAAGATGAGGCACATAATAGAGGTGAAAAGGAAGGAGAGGAAGATGAAGGACCCTTGAAAGGAGGGGGAGAGGAGTTATAAATAATGGATGGTCTTGCGCGACTGTAGGTAGGAGACTATCTAGGTTCCCTCACAAGAAATTTTAGAAGAAGATGGAGTTACCCCCCCTGTGAACCACCCCTCTTGCACATTTGTATCCAAGAAGAAAGAACAATAAAAAACATGGAGATTGGAGTAGAAGCAAGAGTAGGAGAAGAAATAAGAGAAGAGGCAAATGAAGAAGAGGATGAAGTCAGTGCTACTTCTTTGGGAAGAGTATCGATACCAAGATCTCTGACACCCAACAATTAGTTAGGAGGACATAGTTAGAGATTGAGAATGGCAAATCAGGATAGCACCTTGATATTACCTGTGTTCCATGGGATGGGTAAGGATGATGCAAAACAACATTGGTTCATGTGTGAAGCAATATGGTTTGTGAACAGGATCACAGATGAGGCATCGAAGATTGCAAAGTTGAAAACCACGTTCAAGGACAAAGCCTTAGCGTGGTACATAAGTACATGACCAATGTTCCACTAGGGTAGACGAGGTCCCTCATAGAGATGAAGAGAGATATGATTAAGTAATTCTAGAAGCCTAAGTCAGAATCTCAATGCATTACAAATATTAAGGAGATTAAGTAGAAATCGAGAGAAATCGTGTGAGATTATGACCAATGATTCAAGATCTTATTGGATAGGATGATGTTCTAGATCCAGAATGTGAAACATAGAGAATGATTCACTATGGGGTTTCTCCCTCATATCCAAGTCCTGCTTACCCAACATAAGATGACTACACATGAAGAAGTGGTGGAGATTGTGATGTGCCTAGAGGCCACACCAAGAGGAGTAGAGACATCATCATGGTTGGCATAGGTACAATCTCAGCTATGGGAAAGGAAAAAGTGGTGCATGAGGATGTATGGTGTACAACGTTCTGGTTAGAGGGAAACCATAGAGATGAGTGTCCTACATTGGGAAAATATATGGCGACGAGTGCCTTGAATCCATTTCCATCTAGACCCCAGAAAAAATGGTGCAAGATCTACAGATAGTGGAGACATATACCACCCCACTGCCCAATATTGGAGAAATATTAGAAGACGCATCATACTCCATTCCGTGAATTTCGAAAATCTATGGGGAATGATCTTCTAGTCACTCCAGCTGATGCAAGACCATACCCACGATGTATTCCTGGTTCAGGAGGAACAAAAGGGTGGTGATCATGGCCGTGATGAGAGAGGTGGATACCAAGGAGGTCCTAGAGGCAGATATGGACGCGGATAAGGCCGAGGATATGGAGGAGGTGGAGGTAGACCCCCACTTGTTTTAATTGTAGCGAGATAGGCCATGTGTCGAGATTTTGTACCAAATCACATGCTCTCTGTGGGTACTACTATATCCTCAAGCATGTCATAGAGAATTGTTCTGAATTACTAAAGAAGTGGGAAGAGAAGAAGACACATTGCAACATGGCGACTACAAAGCCACATGAGAATCAAGAAAATGATGATGAAGTTGATGTACGGGTGATAAATTGAGGTGGAGCAAAGATGGGGATGGACTTTGAGCATGATGAAATCTCAGGTCAAATGCCAGAGGGGAAGATAAGGAAGGTGGTGCATCCCCCTCCTAAGTTTGATGTTGTCCAAAAAAAGAAGTTCCTACGCGATGCATAGAGGGCCTTAAAGGAAGAAAGAGCGCGAGAAGAGCTACATCCTGCGATGAAAAGTTCACTTGAAGAGGTCCAGATCTATGAGGAAGTGCAGGGAGTGACATAGAGGTCATTGGAAGAGGCCCAAGCTCGTGAAGAATTGTAGCGTGCCACACATAAGTATTTGGAGAAAGCTCATGTGCATGAGGACATACAAAATGTGACGCAAAAGTAGTTGAAGGAAGCTCATTGATAAGAGGATTTTTGGTGTGCCGAAAAAAGCAAAATAGAGGAACATGTACATGAAGCATTGAAGCACACAATGCGAGAAGAAGCACTGCGTAACCTGGGTCGTGAAACAAAAACTAAGGACCAAGTAAGTAACTTCTTTCATTGTTGTTAAAGATTATTAAGTGATCCTGATGTTGTGCGGAAGTTGATGCATATGTTAGCAACCTGTATGGGGGAATAAGGGGAAGAGAGAGATATATCAACCCCCCTACCTAAAAGGGATGTGTGATAGGTCAACAATAAGAAGCGCACAAGAAGAGAGTTCAAGATGACAACTAAACTCAAAAATTATGAGATGGATGGGGTCATGTTGTATTTGGTTTTTTATGTGAGAATCCTACTGAAAAAGTCATGATAATTTATGGGTAAATCAAATTTCATCTGGATGCCCATCCAACTTCAGTTGGCCATTCAATATAGAATCTACCCTATAGGTAGATTGAAGCAAGTCGAGGTGAACATAGAAGGGGTGAATATGAAGGATGATTTTGAAGTGATATAGATCATGGATGACTCTAATCCATATTTTTCCCTACTTGGCATTGATTGGGCCTTCGAAAGCAATGCTATGTTGAATATAAAAATGCAGCATATGTTGTTTGAAACGGATACCCTGTGCATGATCGCACCATTATATCCAAATGAAGGGGATAGATACAATGACACGGTTGATGAGGATGTGTGAAGCTCTATTATTGAAAATATCTACAAGATCACAGGGCACAAAGAAAATTGCATTAATCCCACAATGGATGGGGAATTGAGTTGGAGGAGCATGAAGTCATATTATACTAATTCAAAGGATGTGAAAGAGAGGTGGTAGAACAAGATTTATGATATCTTTGCAAGAATATGCACCCGCATTATCACTAAAGTGCGCGAAGAGGAATTTGGGTCGTACCAGCTCGATGGATCAGATCCAGTGGACACATTTATTGCCTAGATGCAACATATTCCTGAACACCATTGGGTACGTTCCCTTGACATAGTGTTAATAAGAACACTTGTGCAATTGTGGGATGTGCATCAAGAACATATTCAAGAATGGGCAGTTGTGGAGGATCCACCGAGAGAAAGGTTCCGGCCATGTGTGGATATTTGTCAATTCATGTGTTCTTGTGAAAGGAATTGGGTAGACAAGCACCGGAACGGGGCCCAAATTCGATATCTGAAAGCCTAGCATGCATTGACGAGAAATCACTCTATCCCTCCAGTTCCTCAATTCCCTAACAAACGAGCCATGTGAGCACAAGGTGGATATGATCACTCAGTATGCTGTACTAGAAAGAACGTCCACCCATTCAGTCCTCCTCAACCCCATTGAGAAAATAGATGAGTTTCACATGAGTAAGGAAGTAGTGGGTAGTCAGTAAATTCCACTAGATCTAGCTAGGTTGAGTGTATTACCTCCATGGTGGAAATTGAGAGGTTGAGCACACGTGAAGAAGCATCGTGACCTGCTAGGGTTCACTACGACTAACTAACCAAGGGTAGACCAAGGCAGGGGTGCGTAGGAGTCATGTGCGGTGCCCACGAAGAATATGAATCATGCATGTCTTAAGCCATCCACATCATCCTAAAAGATTTGGTGGAAGAAAGAATTTGTGGTAATAATGATCAAGGTGATAGGGAGTTACACTGCGTTGATCTCCTCCAATTTCAAAAAGATGGAGTCATTAATGCAACTGAAAGGAGGATGATTTTCCTCGTTTAGAATGAAGGAGGAGTTAATTATGCTGGATGATGCAAATCACTACATTAAGGAGACAACAACTGATCTACATCCAACAAGGTGACTTCAACGGAAAGGATGAAAGGCAGTATCATCCTGCTCATAGAAGGGACTGGGTAATAACTCCACACTAGATGAATGACATGCACCATTATTATTCTAATATATTTTGGACAAGTAGAGTGTTCTGATTCATTACTTCTCCCTTTTTCCTGAAAGTATTCTTCCATTTATATCTTAGTAGTCGTTGCAAAACATAAGTGCACAATATCCTTAACTATCCAATGACAACATTCACCTCTACATTGAGTTTCATATTGGTTCCATGCTTCCAAAATTTCAGACACTGTAGATGCCATATCTGATATGGCATCCTCAAGCAAACCCTAAGCTAGAACAAATTCCAAAGTGATGAAGGAATAATCGGTTCTAGATCCAGTGATTCCATATGGACTACAATTCTAGGGGCCAACATTTGGGAAAGTCCCATTGTTCAAGGGAGCCGACTATAATGTGCGGGACCCCAATTAGTTCCCAAAACTATAGTTTGATAAATACACCTCCTTCATCCAGAAAGAATATGGTACCAAAAAGGTGGTTACACAGAAATGGGCAAAGCCCCTATGGAAATTGGGAATCCTCACATTACTCAACTACCCAAATTTTGGTCATGCCCTAGTAGTTCATGCATGTGTTTGCTTCCTCCTCACTAGATTTCATGGTGGTTCCCTATGGTTGGACCAACCTTACCTCATCCATTAGAATACGATGCACATGGTTTCAAGTCTTCCCACTTATGGTGAAGATCCAAGTGTTACCATCAAAGTGAAAGACACAGCCCAGGAGAATGTCTACTCTCAGTTTGGAACATGTCATGGGAAGCACATGGTTATAATCCCCTATATCAATAATCCAACAGATCGGTTCACAACACAACTACTAGTCTGGAAGCTCATATGAAAATTATGAAAAGATGAATGCACCCTCGGGGTGGTCATCACCGTGGAGCAGTGTGTTGGAGGATTTCAGACGACATGGGATCAATACTTTCTAGATGAGTTTATTGATGACTACCTAGATGCTCAAGATTGGGGAAAAAATTTCATTATAGATGGTTTGTCCTTTTAATGGGTATGGTTTTGTGGAAACCCCCACTATGACATGAAAAAGATGCGATGTGTGACCCATATTCACTACCCCTCGGTTCCTAACTCTCCACCACTCCAAGGACACTGAAGTCCAAGCATACATCATGAAGGATTTCTGACTGTGGTTCACAGAGTTTATCATTTCCTTCGATGAGAGGGTTTGCATTCTAGAGCAACTTCTGACAAGGTATGCAGATTATCTGGATTTTAAATGTGATTTTCATAAAATTTTCATTTATCCTCACGCAGCCAATGACCAGGCCAAGAGAAAGATCCCCTTCTACATTGAAAAAAGGGACATCCTAGATGGTGTCACGGTATGGCTAGTCAACTACCAACCTCCATTTTCTAAAGTATAAACTCAATTCAAGGTGTGAACTAAAGAGTCATAGGAACATACACGGGGCACGACTATTTCTTGGTGTCGTGATAAATCTACTAGTTCTAATATACAAAAATATGGTTCTAAGGACCATGAGTCAACCAATTTAGAGGAGCACATGCAGAGCATGGACGAGTCTGAAGTAGAGAAAGATGCGATTAGGAATTAAAAATGGTCTTCTAAAGGTCAAGGCCCACCCCCTATTGAATTGGATCCCATCATAGAGGAAGACCATCCGTCTTCACCACTTACCACTTTGATATAAGAATAAGTCATAACACCTTCTTCTCAGTCGAAGGTCCACCCTGGTTAGGGTTCGAGAAAATACTGACGCATGAATACCATGAACCAATCAAAGGATATCTTTCTAACATCACATGCTCGCTGATAGGTATCCAAATTAATCAAGGATCTTTGTGCCCAATTTTCCAGAAAACAAATGTTCCAAAACAATATGGTGGGGAAGTTTGACTCCCTATTTCAACAACTGGATTTTCCCTCACCATCAGATTATCCTCCATAGGACCCACAATCTGTTGAGGCTCTGGGAACAATCCAAAGAAGAGTTCTAAGTGTCATCCTGCTAACCATGGTCCCATCTAAATCAGATAAGACAAATATTGACCATACACAAGTCCCAACTACCGAGATACATGGTTTTGTGACTACCATACTCTAAGAGATTAGGGAGAGAATCCAAACTCTCACCCAAGAGCATTCCCAACTGCGCCTTCACCTTGACTAGGAAATATTAAATCATGCAGACACCAAGTTCAAGTTACAGTAGGAATCACACAAACGACAAGACATTGAAGCTACCCGAAAGGATCTCTAGACATTGCATCTTGTTGAGTTTGCTACACACAAGGATAGCAAATCCTAACATGAAGCTACTCTAGCTAGTAGCGTCAACCTATACACTACAATAGATGAAGCATACTCATGGGTTTTTCCTCCCATACATGCACAACCAGAGATCCTAGCACTACATAAACTCAAAGAGGTTGCTGAACGTATTAAAACGTTGGAATCCTAGAATACAACACTCCATGTGTGGCTTCAACAGGTCACACCGAAAGAGACTGAGCTACAAAATAAAATTGCAATGGCTAAAGAAGCCATCTGGGAAGGCCATAACTGATTGAAGGATTTCTCTATCATAGTTGAGTAGAGTTTAACCTTATGTAACTATCTACAAAATCCTCTCAAGTTGAGTTCTATTAATGACGAAGTGCATGTAGCAAAGGCTGAGGTTGATCAACAAAAAAATATCTTGGTTTCTCTACCTCCTGATGAGCGCCAAGCAACGATGACAACCATCATGTCCAAAAATAAGGAGATTGCTACCACTTGGGCTAAGCAACAAAGAATTTCAAATATATCCACTAATGTAACTAATAATTCCTTACTCTTTTATACTCAATTGATAGACACGTAGGTCGGTTCCACCTCTTTGATCTAGAAGATGGAGACAATGGGCTCGATAGCCCTTCGGGTAACCATAGCCGATGTAGATGAGGTTGTTTAGCTCACCTAGGAACTTCATGATACCCTCAATGAGTTTGATAACCAATTCAAGGAGTTCCTTCAAGAGCTCACGAAGATGATTTTTTCCATTGCATCAGTCACTCCATGAGGAAATTGGCTTGAGGACAAGCCAAATAATTTGTGGTGGGGGCCTGTTGGAACCCAAAATTTTGGGTAAAGATTGTGTGCGCACAAACAAAATTTGTGCTTCCATTTATGGGGGTGGTTGATGGTTCAACCACTGGTCCTTTCCTTCATTAACTGATTTTTCTCCTCTAGTGATATCATGGCCAGTAATTTCAAGGCTTCACCCCCAGAGTTAGTTATTGACAATTCAAACAATAAAACATTTACATCGTTCCCATGCCACATCATGGTAATCCTAATTAATGATTAATTACAAGTTGGGGGAAACAAGGGTGTTACAATCCCCTCCCCCTTAAAAGGAATATCGCTCTCGATGTTCTTTCTCAGTAACACCTGTCATGCCTTTCTCATTCAGTTGCTTCAGAAGTCTTGACCCTCTTTCCTGGTCAGATGTTTTTCAGACCCTTGGCCTTCGTCACTTGCCTTCAATAATTTTGGGACAACAAGCATATTAATCACAATTTTATGCAAAAACATCTTACTATTTTTCAAAATTCAAGAGGAAAATTTCATAATCTAGTATAATACTTATCTGTGCACTTCGTGGGTTTGCATCCACATGGATGTCTTGTTATCCAGGCTCATTGTTTTTCCTAGACATACCCATTGTGTGCATGATCCCAATCAATAGTTTACAAGAACTATCAGAGTCTCCTCTTCCTTGCGGTCACTCACCCTCTAGGCCCAAGCTCAGGCATCCCCTTCTCTGCTATACAGTTCCTCAGGTGATCCACCTTGCCTTGCCAAGTTTTTCTCGCACAGGGAGAATTCCAGAGACTTCACTGAGCCTTACAGTCGAGGCGTCCCTCAGACTTTCTTTGCTGAGGCGTCCCTCCGGTTTGTGTTACCTCAACACAACATATTATAGGAGATCATGACTTAGCATGGGGTTCTCATCTCTCAACAATGGCCTCTTTCATGCTTTTCATCTTGAAAGACTTCATTTGTCCTTTCTAGACATATCTTTTCTTCTCACCTGTATCACAGGTATAGAAAAATTCATGAGACATCATTAGAAATTCTAAATTTCAGATTTTTATTGTAAATCTGTCACCCACAGATTTCCAAATTCCACATTTATTTTTATATTTGTTCCGCACAGGAACCAGATTCATAATTATGGGACTTTCCTTCCCATAGCAATTTGGCTCAGCAAACAATTTTGGTCTTCCTTATGGGCTTACAACACTGCCATATCCAAGACCCTTGCTTCCTGCAATTTAAACATTCCTCAGCCAAACAATTTGTTAGTTCTCATGCACATTATATTTTCATTGCACACTTGTAGTGGTTCACAAACAATTTTAGGACTGTGCACACTAACAATCAAATGTAGTCACTTCAAAGAAAATACAATTCCCTGTGGTTTCACTCAAAAGGTAATTAGTCTTCCTTATGGACTTATAACATTTCCATATCCAAGAATCTTTTTTTCCTACACTTTCAACTTCAGTTAGCCAAACAAATTGTTAGTTTCCCATGCACATATATTTTCACTACACCTTTATAAGGACATAAAAAATAATTCTTAAATTGTGCATGCTAATAATCAAATCACTTTTATCTATTTGATGATATAAAGAAAAAGGAAATTTCATTTCCTTACACATGCATCCGTTCAATATATCAACCTTTCTAGATGCAATTCAACATTAAGTGAATTTAATCAATGTTCCAATATCCTTGGTCACATTCACGCATAATGCACCATTGTATTGATTTCAGATTATCATTCTTCAGGTTAGGCACTCTCGCCAAGGTGTGTTGGAATTCAACCAACTTATTACCATATGGATTCTTTCTCCATAATTATTATTTTAGCAAAACCATATTTTCTACTCCGAATTGATCATAGCCTTAAATCGTCATTCATGAAAATCAAGGTTTCACATGAATGCCTTTAAGCATTCCTTGATCGGTCAATGCATTCATGACATATCAGTTCATGAATTCTTCCAAGGATTACAAACAATATTTACTACTAGAGGTTCACACCTCCATCATTCATGTTCTCCTTCCTGAATCATTACCTACTTGGGTATCCTAGGCATACAACTGTCTTTCAAAATTTCATGCATAACATTAAGACAATAAAATATTTCAGAAGGGGTTCTTACCAAATTCCTTCATACCTTATGCCACATAGGCATGAACATTTTTATACTGGTTCTTGGTTGCTAGCACCTTCTTTCTGATTTGTTACCTCATCAACAGTGCTTTATGGGGAATTTTATAGCCCTACCAACAATCTTTCAACCACAGCCTTCTCATGGTCATCCTCTGCTTGAGGTTACCCATCATTGGAAACTGTCTTCCTCAATAGCTCCAATTCCTTTCTATACATATCATGCATCATCATATTTACAATTACATTAGTTGTAATATTAAATAAAATCCATGTATCATAACATTCAAATCCATAAAACCTCTTCAAAATGTGCTAGCATATCTTTATGTACTTCATCACATTATCCCTAATGTTTCCATGAGTGCAACACAAATAGATCTTGATTGTTTCTACAGTAATACAACCATCATCACTATGGTGTCAAAATATTTTACTTTCATCAGCGTACCAACTCTCTCATACTAGAGAAAACATAATACTCAGTAAGAAAAGGATTGAGGGATCTCCCCTTCTTCCAATTATTTCTACACCTCCTGGGGATTTCCAGCCTGGTTGAGTTATCTCTAAGGTCTCATTGCCTTTTAATTCTACGACTCTGTTACACAATTCAGGGTTCTTAGGGTAAGAAAAGTGTTCCTCCTTTTTCTCCCCTTTTACTTATGCAATCTACTTCTTGTTGCGATCTTTCTGCTATTTTCTTGAGCATCCTCAGTTAGGCTCATCCTAACTCTTAGGAATAGAAAATCTTTTTGTCCATAATAAATCATGAACCTGTGTATCCTGCACGTTACCATTCGGTTATCAGAATGGTCAAGATTCATTATTAGTCTTCTATTCATTACATTATGTTTTTCAAAATGTAATCTAGGACACACACACACACACACACACACACACACACACACACACATATATTCAACAGTCAATGATGTTGTGACTTTGTTTTCCTGACAGAGTCTCCACACAGTTCCTCCACAGGTAACTCTTTCAACATGCAACTTCCTTGTTGCATATACTTCACTATCTGTGATAGCCTCAACCTTGAGTTGGCTTTAGTTGGGTACCAAATATCTCATAAGGAATATAAACATGGATCTTTGTCATGCGTCCAAATTATGTATCCACATATATTCTGGTTTTTGTTAACTTACATCCATGATGTGATTAACCATATGAACAATCATAAGCCTATGTGTAGTTGCCATAGGTATTTTTTTCACAGCCCACGTACATCTCTATTTTAAAATCAATCAACTCATGGTTATTCACAATCATTCTCATGTGACCCTCAAAGGAAGAATCATTTGTCTCTTATCATGACAATAGAGCATCCTTGCTCGTCCACTCTTTCTTCTATTTATACTAATATTTCTTGAGGGAATGAAGAACTTTCCCCTTAAGCTATCATTCAAAACAGAACCTTCATGAATCTTCAAAATGGAGTCAACCATGCATCCATGGTATTCACTTAATCTTGGCAAGTGTAATTCTTGCCTTACATATCACTCATCAAGGCAACCATATTGTGCCTTTAGTGTACCTATACTCTTACATCATACATGTGCATCACTTTCAAATTTAATATCATTCATACCTAACTCGTATGAATATTAGGCTTCATATCAAGAAGCTTCATAATGCATTAAATCCATGCACTCAAGCATAAACACACACAGTCCAGACGTTCGTCATGCAAGCTCATTACTTGCACATTTTTCCATGTCATTCACACACATGGACATATCATACTTCTATATCCTTCTCCCAAGGATATTCAAATCATTCTTATGATAAGTTTCATAGGAACACTCATTACTGAGCTTCCCTCTTAGTTGAGAGTTTGTAGTCATATTATTCTCGTAAGTATGTATGAACATATTCGTGTATATGCAGGTGCATCTCTTGCACCTCTTTATTCACCTTGATAATTTAGTTTTATCATTAGTGTTCTTTAGTTAAATATTATGGTCACTTACATGACTAATCTCACATTCATAACTCATACTGACGTTTCCCTCTCTTCATAGTAACCAACACATGCTATCTTTCCCTCTCCTGTACAATAACAACTAGCAACAAAACACTCTTGCCTTAATTTTCCATAGATCATTACCCAACTTATAAATACAATATGGGCAATTAAAACCATGCCCAAGGTAACAGGGGAGCCAATCTAGCTTCCAACTATATCTATATGGATACCATCCACCATTGGATCTCAATCTGACCCATTGGGCTTCTAGAAGTGCCCCAACACTTCCTTTACCACATTCAAGATCAACATTTAGTCAACCATTTTATCTTAATTCTATCAATTTAATGTCTAATATCATTTGGACTATTCCTTTAAATCCCAAATACAATTTCGGATTATGTTACTTACTAAGCATCCTAGTTTAGAAATCTAGAGTATCTTTAAGTCAAGATCAATCTTAACCATTACACCTAGAATTCTTCCTTCTGTTCAACAACAGTCAGGGACATAGGCCACTCTCGTCCTTCCACAATAATTTTGTCAATTTAGTTTCCTATCCACCAAGAAAGGGAGGCTGCTGTGATTTATCACTCAATCACTCTATATTTCTACAACTATGTTTATCAGCTTGATTCGAAAAACCCTGCCCAACAATTCTTGTACCTAGAAACAAAATTTCGTTTCTCAGTTCCCTTCGATACCCGAGATCTGCACATTCTCTCCCTTTTCAGAGAATGGTCACCAGACCCATTCCTCTAACCATGAGGGATTATACACATATACAAGGTTTAACCCTTCATTAAAGCAGTAATTATTACTGCTACAGATTCTTTCCATCCATTCATATCCAAGTCTTGCTATTAGTTCTCATCAGCATAATCCCACTCTTGTAGGATTGGATATCATTTCCCAAAGAAATGATAGGATTCCTCTGCCATAAACTAGAAGGATTCAGATTCGTTAGGAAAAATACCAACTTTATTTTAATCTACATCCTTCTACTCAAGGAATTTATGCAGAAAATTTCTATTTGGCAGTAATATTCTCAACATCCTCACCCTAGCCTTGGTAACCCAATCTTATGATTGTACAACAATGCGTAAAATTGCTCAGTGAAGTCAACTTATTTATTTGGAAATACTAGCAACACACAATGCAGATTTCCAAAACATCTATAAACAACAATAGGTTTCATCCCTCTCTTCAGTATAGGTTTACTAAGCCTCTCAGGAATGGGTCAAGATAGGGTGTTAACCCCTTAAGTCCTCCAAAAATATTTTCATACAACTCATGAATGAGCCCAAGCAGGCCAAGTGTTGTTTCCATGCTCTGATACTAATTTGTAACACACATGAACCCTAGGTGCTCTTTTAAGGGATGGGGCATCATAATTAAGTTTTCCTTAACTCTCTCTAGGTTCCCCTTTCTCTAAAGTGCAGGTTCTTCCAAACTCGCGGGCCCCTTCCTGGCCCCTTTGAAGAATTTGAACAACAGGCGCTAGCTTTCCATGCTAGGCCCCTTCCTTCATGTGACCTTTAGCTGTGACTAGATGCTAAGACAATAGGAGCCTTTTTCGGTGCTTCAGAGCTTCAGACTTCAGACATTTTCGACTTGTTACACCACAAGTCTCTGAAGTGAAAACACTCCGGAGTGTCAGATCTTCTCACATTCACCCTTCTCTGTTCTATGGTCACGATGGACTCCATTTCTTCATCCTTCGGGTGTTCTCCATCTACGTGACCCCAATTTCTCTGAAGTGGTTATCCTCTGAAATGAAGGATCTGCTGACACCTGTCCTCTGTTGACGGATGGATCAGATCTGCTCCGCTCCTCCAGGCTTCAGGGATTTTCAAAGCACCTCACTTCATTTCCTCCAGAGTGGCTTATCTCCAGAGTTAACAATCTACTGCCACATACCTTCCTGTGCCAATGGCTAGGATCTACTTCGACACTTTGGGCCCCTTTGGACTCTCTAGAATACTACACCCCAAATAGTCCGGTAAGTTACGTGGCATTTTCCTCATGTCACTGATGTCCCCCTACCATGTCACGAGGATGCCACACCTGGAAATGCCATTACTCGAAACATGGGCCCCCATGTACTCTCGAGATGATAAATGCGTCCCCATGATCAAACGACCAAGAGGGGTCCCAAAGGATCCTTATATCCACGGTTAATAATGCTTCACGAGCTTCGTCTTCGGGAAATCTTGACGTTACAACATCCCTATAATCTCGAAGCGATCAACGTCGAGCTGATTAGATCGTAGATCTGATGGTCGGGATAGCTCCCGTGAATCCTTAGATCTATGACCCAGATCAACTTTGGGACTTCGGGGGATTCACCTCCTATACGATAAATATACCCAATTCTCCGGACCCATGAAGTTCGAAGGGCTCGAAGGATTAAAATCCACGTCCCTTCTTTAGATCCGATGATCATGAAGAGCTTTGAATCCTCTCAAACTAATCTCATCCATTCATCTTCCAGACGAAAGGATCTTCCCATTCGATACTTGAGTCTCTCTATCCTTCCTGAGCTTCATCATCTCTAAAATACTTAGGCACTTTACACTATTTCTCCTGAACTTAATACTTAGAGGGATCCTTTCGCGCACCCCTGTCGCTCATTCATCAACTCTAGAACTTAAGAGGTTCTCGATCTCTGCCCGCTCGCAGAGACTCGGTGCATACATGCACTATCTCTCCTGAGCTTAACAAAATCTTTCCTCTAGGAGACTCCGAATGACTGGGAGAGTCGACATGCACACGCGAAACTATGCCCAAGGTAGACGAACTCACAGTTCATTTACTTTAACCCGAGCCACCACAGGGCTCAGGCATTTACGTGTACAAGCCAGATAATTCCTTAAATACACAATTAGGCATAATCAAAGGAAAACAAAATAACCATTAAAAAAGAATGCACATCCCTGAAACATTCATAGGATATCCAACTTTAATCTACAGTTACAGTTCAATTACACAGGAAAAGAGAATACTTATCTATTATAGGTTGCATCCAACTAAATGATTGTGGGTGTTCTCCTTTCCACCCAACCATAGGATCAGAGGAATTCATTCTTAGCGCTTTGGCCACCCCCGTGCCAAGCCATGATATCACCAGGGAATCTATGTCAATTCTCAACGATCCTTTATTTTTCACATCCTCTGCAAGGTTTATCAAATGCTTCCACAACATCAATCTCGCGACCTTCTGTTTAGGTCCTGTTCTCTACATACTCTTAGAGATTTCTCTCTCTATCATGGCCTCAATGAGGTTTATCAGATTCTTCCTCTACATCAAGCTCATGGTCTTCTGTTCGTTCTCAGTTGAAAATCTCTGCGCGTTCTCTTCTCTGTCTCCTCCTTTTGACTGTATGCATGGGTCTATCCCCTTACATGCAAACCCTTCTCGGGAAGGTTCTTCCTTGTTATATCCTGTTTCTTCTGTCAGAAGGAAACTCGGGTCAGCCTGGTCTACCAGACCCAGTGGTACTTTGGGCTGACATTCTTCATTCATACCATGCTTCCATTTATGGGGGTGGTTGATGGTTCAACCACCGGTCCTTTCCTTCATTAACTGATTTCTCTCCTTTAGTGATATCATGGTCGGTACTTTCAAGGCTTCACCCCCACAGTCAGTTATTGACAATTCAAACAATAATACATTTACATCATTCCCATGCCACAACATGGTAATCCTAATTAATAATTAATTACAAGTTGGGGGAAACATGGGTGTTACAATTTTCTTCTCCATATATTTCTATGAGATATTCTACTTTTTGGACCTTTTCTTTCTAATTGTGTTTTTGAAGATTCGTCATCTCCTTTCTTCTTTGAAATTTTATTAGGTTTTCTCCCTGAATTGAATGACTTATTTAAGGATTGAATTTTTGAACTCCTGCAACTTTCGGATTTGTGCCCAAACCTATCATAGTTGTAACATCTCATTGTATGACAAAATTTTTCTGTGTGCCCAATAAAATTGCATTGCCAACATCTAATTGAATTTTTGGATTTTCCTGTATATCCTTTCTCTAGTTTCTTGCAGTTCATTGATTTATGGCCAAAGTTATGACAAGAAAAACAATAGCCATTGAAGGTGTTTCCATTCTTGAATTTATTTTGGCTTGAGAGATAAGTCTTTTGATTTTATTCTTCTTTTTTACTTATATAACTTCCTTCCTTAACAAATTTCATGGTTTGTAATCAGTTTGTAATTGCACCTTTTCCTTTTGAGAAGGATGATCATTTCTCATGTTTGTAAATGGTTCTCCACTTGTCACTTTCTTCTTTCTTATTGTATCCAAGACCAGTTTTGTCATGAGTTGATCTTTGACTATTCCAAATATTATCTAGAATAGATGAGCTATTCTGTATTTTGACAGTTTTATTTGTCTTTTCATTCATCTTTTTGAGATTGACTATTTCTGATTTCAACATGTGACATGTCTCTTCCTTTTTAGTCAACTGAATCTTCAGGGATTCTTCCATTTTCTTAGCACGACAAGTTGAGTCTTTAGATTGATGACTATTTCTTCTGTCTCATCCAAGACTTCTTTGCATTTATCAACTTTTCCATATGTCTTCAACTCTTTCATATCTTTTGTTAGATAAATTTTTTTTAGTTTTCAATCTTTTGATTTCTTCCTTGTTTGCTAGTTGAATCCTTTTAAGGTTGATGGCCTCCAATTACAACATGTGGCATGATTCTTCCTTTTTAGTGAATTGGATCTTCTGGTATTCTTGCTTTTTCTTAGCTTATTTAATTTGAGTCATTAGATCTGCATTCGTACTGTCATTTATCCTTTTTAAGTTGATGATTTCCAATTCTAACGCGTGGCAAGAATTTTCTTTCCTAGTTAATTGGATCTTTAGGTCTTATTCACATTATTTAGTTTCCTCAAGTTGAGACTTTAGACTATTAACTAATTCTTTTATTTATTTTAGTATTTATTTGCTTTTGCTATCAGTTTTTTTCCAATTCTAATATTTTTTTTTATCATATGATCAACTTCAATCTTCAATCTTCTGATCTTTTTTTCTTTGTCTTCTAGCTGAACTCTGTGTTCAATATTTTCATGGATAGATTGATCTAACTATTGAAGTATCAACATATCTTTCTATTGAAGTTTCACCATCTCTTCTAGAGTGCACATAGTTGTGTACTCAAGATTGTCAATAGCCTCCATATGAACTTTAATATGTATACCATTTACTGGTTCCATACGAATCTCTTATATTGCAACTGTAACATCAGTCTTAAGATTATGTAATTTTTCTTTAGTGATTACTGAGGTATGCCTCAATTTCTTGATGAGGTTGTCTTCTTCATTATTGACTTAGGTTTGCATCAAATCTTTCATTTCATTCCAATTAGAAATATTTTTATCTGTATTATGTTCTTCAATCTGATTGGAATTCTCCTTTTCTTTATCTTCTTCCTTATCTTGATAAGAATTCTCTCCTTCTGAGTTTTGTTCTTTATTCATATAGGAATCCTCTTTATCTGAGTCTTTTTCCTTACTTTGATAGGATTTCTTTTCTTCTTGTGCTTTATTTTGATAACAATTTTCTAAGTGGAGCCATAATTCTTTAGTAGATTTGTAGTCTCTCATATTTTCTTTGACATGGTCTGACAATCCATCTTGGATTTCTTTTAAGGATAATGAATAGTTTCTCCTTGCTTTCTTTTCAATTTTGGTTTTTCTCTTTGAAGTAGTTAAGTGCCAGGGATTACTTACTAGAAAATCCCAAACTCCAGATCCTCTTGACTTCATATATCTTTTCATATTTTACCTCAATGAAGAGTAGTCTGTTCCATAAAATAAGGGAGCTTCATTTGTGGAGAGAGCCGATTGTCCACCCATTTCTTCAGAATCTACCTTTCAGTGTTTAAATTGTGTTGAAGAAACCCACTCTTATACCAATTATTGAAATGTAAACTTGACACTGAGAAGGGGGAGGGGGGTGAATCAGTGTCACAAAACTTTGAAAATTTTTCCACTTTTCCTAAATTAATTGAACAACATATATTTATTTCAATTTCTCAGCCAATATATAAAAGAATAAATATTTTATTTATTTATTTAACTTGAATGAATACATAAGATCAATCTTCATATTAAAACCATTATGAGAGACCCAACTCTCTGTTACAAGACCCAGCTTGTAGTTTTCAGATCCAACTGATAAATGAGAAATCCAACCCTCATAACAAGTCCTACAAGATGGGTCTTGTATGAGGATTGGATTCCTCACATATTTGTTGATCTCAGATCCAACAAATATGCGAGCAATCCAATCCTCATACAAGAACCAACTTGTAAACATGCACCAACCTGATAGAACGAACCTTCATTCAATCCATTATATATAAATATATATACTTCAAAAAATTCAACTCCTTCTTTTGTTCACCATAATTCTTTGTTTATATAGTCTCCTAATAGGTATGAGTTTGAAGCAGTATGTCCCTTTGTTTGAACCATTACACCTCTTCATTTGAATTAATAATAATAATTTCTGTTATTGTTATTAATAGTTTGATTTAAAGACTTCAAATCCCTTGTTTTGCATTTTATTATGTTCTGGCTGAAAACCTGTCACTACAAAGGTTGTAGAAATCGAGTTCTACGGAGACGCTTCCTTCAAACAATTTTCATATGACCATATGCATAGAACCACGAGCTTATTAATTTAAGCGCTTCCTCTTCTTTCACCCTTATTCCTCTATCATGATACAAATGTTTCGTGCTTCAAAATTATTCCACTTTTTTCTTTTTATCCCCCATATGTCCAGTGTTGGGACCATGTTCTTCGAGCTTTGGTGCTCTGGAACTTTTCTTCTCTTCACCAAATATTGTTATCTCCAAAGTGATATCTTCTGGAGTGTTATATTTCGAGCAACTTCAATTCATGATTTTAATCCTCATCGTTGATCACGATTTTAGATAAATGGTCTGATCATTCCTTTTAAAAGACTCATTTCTCACAATTTTCTTATCCTTATCTAATAGATGGGATTCAATCGTGATATGGATGGTTGCCATTTCCTTCATACTTTGTGGCTTCAGTTTTTTTTTTGTTTTTATAAACTTCCAATTCTCCTAGACTAAATTTCATTGAAGTGTTAATATTGAGTTGACATGTGTGCATAAACTTCAACGGTCCAGATCTTATTTTAGAGATTCGGTACTTAGAGACTGTGGTTTACTAGAACTCTGAAGTAGTTCAATTCCTCCGGAGTGATAACCTACTGAATAAGTCATAAAGTGGTGGTGACCGCTTGTTGTCGGTTAACACCTCTGCTTACGCTATCCTTCCACTATGCTTGATTAATAGTTGAGAATGCTCATGAAGTAGATCAACGGTCAAAGTTACTTTGTGATTTACTCTTTATTCTATCCTTCCACCGTACTTGATCAATGGTAAATAATTCTCCCGAATTAGATCAACGATTAGCGTTACTTTTTGATTTACATTTACTCTATCCTTCCAATGTACTTGATCAATGGTCGAGAGAACCTGAAAGTTCTTAGATCAACGACCATCATTAACTTCGGCCTTCGACACTTCGGGTATTTGTTGGTTGTAGAAACTGGATATCCCCAAAGGAAATAATCCTGGAGTGACGTAGCTTGTTGACATCACTGTTGATGTGGCACTGACTGAGTGGTTTCCATGTGTCACCTAGATTCGTGACTTTTGCATACCTAAAGTTCCAACTAGACATTGACACTTGTCACCATATTAATGTGCCATGTGTCCTTGTTGACATGGTCTTGCTGACGTGGATCTCTTGATGTGTCACATGTCCTCCTATTGGATCTAACGATCGTAGGTACTCCAAATCAATGGTTGAATGGATTTCCTAATCCGACGATCAATGAGAGTTCGTGACTTTGGGACTTCGGGGCTTAAGAGGTCTAGGTAATTTTCACTGGAGTTGGTCAGTGTCGAACTGGTCAAAATGTTTTTGGCGTGCTATGAATAGATCAATGTTTGAAGGAATTTCTGATCTGATGGACGATAAGATTTCGTGACTCAAGAGCTTCGGGGCTTCGGAGGTCCAAGTAATTGTTTCTCCAATTTCCATTGGAATTGGTCAGTGATGGAGTTAACCTTCTCCTTTCCTTTACTGTGATTTGACGGCTCCAATATCTCCACTCTAGATCAACGGTCTAGTTTCAATCCTTACACTATCCTTCCACTAGCTTAATCCAATGACTATGACTTAATCAACCGTTGAGATGGATGGCCAGGATTTATTCTTTGATTTGTATCTTAGATCGATGGATGTGATTAAACTGATATGGAGATCTATGATTAAGGATGATTGCAGAGTCCCAACTAACACGACCTTTAAAACCATTGTCGAGTTCTGCAATGGAAGATGCACGTTGGCGGATGGACCAATGTGAGCCGTCGATTTGTTGACGGGTGACGATCGACGATCGTCATGGATTGTGAAATCAAAATCTTTGCGAACGTTAACTCGTCCTTTGAATCTCGCAATGGATCCCTGTCATCAATATTCCTTCACTGAGATATGACAGTCATGAATTAAACAGATCTTGATCCAACGGTCTTCCTCTGCAATTTCCAGTTTTGACGGCTGTTGTGGCTTTCTGCTGAATTCATCCTTCGACAATCACGATCTATTCTTTTGTTAGATCAATGGCTCCTGTAGCTTACTTATCTGTGCTTCCTTCTGATATGTTCATTTCTATTTATCCATTGATATTTTAATAACTATTTGTGCATTCTTTTATGCATTGATCTTTAGTCGCTAACTCTCCTAAGCTCTTAATTCCTTGTGCTTCGTTACTCCTTTTGTACATGGATTCTCTGCATGCTACCTCTCCTGAGTTTTAAACTCATAAGATCACTTTTGATCCTATCGTGATCAATAATGATAAAAAATTTCTTCTACCACAAGGTGATCTTCCTCTTCTTTTGATTACTTTACATGTTGGACTCATGTTTCCATCAATGACAAAACATAATCAATAATGCCAACAATAACCCATTTGAAGCTTAACTGAGCATATTGGAGAGATCATGTATTGGGGGTGTTGGCAAATATTTAACAGACAGCGAATAGCAAATATTTAACAGACAACGAATGCTTGTCATTGATGGCAAGTACAACAATGAAGATGGCATGAGTACAGGAAGTTTGTAATCGACAGGAAAACAATAGATAAGTTCAGGAAGATCGAATGATCGAAGGCAACACAACGAAGGCAACACAACATTGATCGAATGATCGAAGGCCTGTAAAGTTTGAGAAGCATTTCTGATCGATGGATCTCATTCAAAATTCCCGAAAGAACGAGGGTCGTCAGATCTGAATGTAGACAAGAAGAGCGCTGAAGAGGAGGAAAGATCTCAGATGTTAGATCCAAGCGCAGGACCCAACCATCGTTGGATAAAGGAGAACTTGCACGCCTTTTAAAGTATAACAAGGAGAAGTGGGTGCACAAAATTATGAAAGAAGGAGGACCGTCCATTTACGGGTAGGAAACGTGGGGATAGATCATCATTTCTCTGACTGGAGAGTCAAAGGAACAGGGTTCCCTAACCTCTCGAGATCACGATTTAATCTCAGCCGTCAGATTAAGGTTGAATCTGGACCGTTGATTCCAGTCCATGCTGGAGTTTCGGGGATCGAGTGTTGGAGATGTCAAAGATTATTAACAACAGGAATCCCGATATCGCGATATGCGAAATTGCGATTTAATCTGAGCCATCAGATCAAGGTGGAATCTAGACCGTTGATTCTAGTCCATGTTGGAGTTTCGGGGATCGAGAGTTGCAGATGTCAAAGATTATTAACAATAGGAATCCCGATATCGTGATATGCGAAATCGCGATTTAATCTGAGCCGTCAGATCAAGGTGGAATCTGGACCATAGATTCTAGTCCATGTCGGAGTTTCGGGGATCGAGAGTTGGAGATGTCAAAGATTATTAACAATAGGAATCCCGATATCGCGATATGCGAAATCGTGATTTAATCTGAGCCGTCAGATCAAGATGGAATCTGGACCGTTGATCCCAGTTCATTTCGGTGTTTCGCGGATCGAGTCTTGGATATGTCAAAGATTTTTAACAATAGGAATCCTGATATCGCGATATGCGAAATCGTGATTTAATCTGAGCCGTCAGATCAAGATGTGATCTAGACCATTGATCTGACTCCATTACGGAGTTTCGTGGATTGGGACTTTGAAGTGACAAAAACACTGAACTTCAAGAATGTCGAAATCGCGATATGTGAAATTGCGATTCAATATCAGTCGTTGAATCAAGATCAGATTTGAACCATTGATGTAACTCCATATCAGAGTTTCGTGAATCGCGACATGGAGAGGCAAAGAAAACAATGCAACAAGAATGTCGAAATCGCGATATGCGAAATCGCGATTCAATCACAGCCGTTGAATCAAGATAAGATCTAGACCATGGAATCATAGGACATGTGGCAAGCGATCGAAATTTCACTGACTTGGGGTCAACGGAGCATAGTGTTGAAAATCATGAAATGAGAAATCGTGAAAGCGCTTTATGCATAAGCACGTGGCCATAGCCATTGATCACATCGATGGAAGATGGAGGTAGAAGCTAGAGGTGCTAAGCTTGGCCACATAAATGCCGAAATGAATGCAAGATCTCATGAAGCCAATCCAACGGTGCAGGTGAATTTGAACAAAGATCGGAGGGTTACTGTTCTCTCTCACAGTTAACTCCTCAGTTACGAATCTGTTAGCGAAATGGACTCATGATTTCCAATCAGTTGGCATTTCAGTTGCTTAGACAATTGTCTTTATTTTGCCTAAGGAAATGTGAAGTGCAACTGCCGTGGATGTGTGTATAAAAGAAAATGAGATAGACTATGTGAGGTTGGTTGTTCTGTATGAAAAATGAATGAAACTGTAAGAAAGGAAAAATCATAGAATGTGTTGTGTGAGATTGAAAATATGCACAGTGTGAGATGAAACTCAGATAAGAGTAACAGATTATGAAGAGATGCAGAAGCAGAGAAGAATGACAGAACAAGTTGATGCAGAGCAGACCTGCTAAACAAACAAAGGAAGAGAAGAATATCAGAACAGTTAGTAGAAGACCAGATTTACAGAACAAAGAAAGATTGGTAAGAATTGATTTATCTGCATAGTTGACTGTTTATTTATTCATACATATTCCAGGGAGGTTGGGAGGTGCTCGGGAGGACTATTGTCCTCAGAATTTCAAGTGAGATCTTGAACACAGGAAGTTGTAGCTTCCATCTGGTTGTAGCCAAAGAAACCAGGGTGGCAGGGTGGTGCAAGGGAGAACAAGTGTTCTCTGTTATACAGGTTGGAGCCTGTGTAATTGAAAGTTGGTGCTTCCATCTAGTTGGTGCTGGAACATTAAGGGAGTTGGTGCTTCCTTCTAGTGGGTGCTAGAGAAACCAGAGAGTTGGTGCTCTCAAACAAGTTGCAGCTTGTAAA